>CBVK0100852854.1:0-10499 GCA_900067695.1 Picea abies
ATGTTGACCAAAAATACCTGTGTACACAAATGCATTGATTAGTCTCTTAGATCTATTTATTTTCAGCTGTAAAGAACTATAGGTGTGTTATATTTATTTTGGTATGCATGTGCTAACATCTGGTCACTAAAACTACATGCTAGAGCACTCAAAATCGCAAGTATAACCGTAACAAATCAGCAAGAAACTTTTGGACTGTTGGCTATTATAAAAAAAAAAAACATATACTTCATTTGAAAGTTAAAACTTAGAGCCTTTTTGTGGTCAAAGACAGACCCAGAAGGCAAGCTGATAGGACCTGAAAATATTCATTTCTTACGGGAGTAAAAAAAGACTTGATGGAAGAATTATATTTAATTGTTGCAGGGGATATCTATCAATTCACTTATGTTTAAATAAAAGACCTTTTTAAAAATTACTCAAGAGAAACTACAAGGAAATGTAGAGGGTTAAAAATCATTTTACCGTCAACATCAAAGAATACAACTGGAGTCACTAAGGATGAAATTGAAAATTTAATTGAGGATATGAAAAAAACATTTTAAATTCTTTATCTATGCAATTGGATGCTTCAGAATCAAAGAGGAAACAAGAAGAAAATGATAAATCCTTATCCATTTTATGTTCTAGATGCACTAAAAAACATCCTCATAACAAATGTTTGCTTGTTGTAGTAAAAATATGCAATGTATGTTCCGAAAATCATGATACTAGTAATTGGCCATGTTTTCCTGGATTAAATGTAATGTACCAAAATAATGAAAAGAATTATGAACATGTGTACTTCATTAATCAACGAAGGTTTGGACATCCAAGACACAGTTTCCATGGGGCACTCAATATTAGTACTTGAATCCACTATGGTCTAATCAATTCCAAAATAATCAACAACCTTTTCCTTTTCCACAGTTTCAAACTAACCAACGGTCATGACAGCCACCTTTCTCTTACCCAATGAATTATAGTCAACAACCATATGCAATTCAAGGTAACCCATGGTCAACTCAACAACAAATTTTATGATTGTATCATAACTGGCATGTACAACAACAACAACAACAATAACAACAAATGTTTCCTTCCTCATTAGAAGGCCCTAGTCTAACACTATATCCCCCAACAAAATCAATTTTGGAAATAGAAGAACCTTTGTGTATTCCACTGGATGATGGAAGTGATTATTATGTTGAAATATTTAATCCAATACTTGCAATTAACCAAGCCTTAATTCTAAGGAGAAATTTGATGAAAGGCTAATATCAAATTGCATGTAGACTATTTATTCAGAAATTGTTGAGATTGGGGAGAGTGAACAACAAATAGAAGGAGAAGGGATGAGTTTTTATAACAATGCATCAATTAATAATTTTAACGATTCACTTTCAATTCCTATTTATGACAATGCTCCCCAATATCTAGATGAATATTTTGTAGAATAATATGTTAATCATCGAGTCAAAACTCTAGAGATTTCTCCGGGAAAATCTTTGAACATAAACAATCAACTACAACCATTTCAGTAGAATGAGTTGCATAAATATTTTGTAGTGTTTGCTTGGGATTACAAAGATATGCATAGTATTGATCCATCTATTTGCATGCACCATATGTATATTCAAGATGGAATGAAACATGTTCATTGACCACAACGTAGGATGAATCATGTCCTCAAAGACATAGTGAAAGAGGAAATGCACAAATTCTTAATAGTTGGGTTTATTTATCCAATTTCCGATAGCAAGTGGGTTTCTCCACTTGAATTGGTTCCTAAGAAAGGAGGAAAATGGCACATTTGTGTAGACTATAGGGAACTGAATAAAGCTACTATAAAATATCACTTTCCTGTACCTTTTATTGACCAAGTTTTGGACTCTTTGTCTGGCAAGAAATATTTTTCTTTCCTAGATGGTTTTAGTGGTTATAACCAAATTCAAATTGCACCAGAAGATCAACACAAAACAACATTTACATGCACTTGGGGAACTTTTGCTTATAGATTTTTACCCTTTGGGTTATGTAATGTGTCAGCTACCTTTCAAGGAGTTTTTTTTGAGTATTTTTCTGATTTAATACCAGACTGTGTGGAAATTTTTATGGATGATTTCACTACTTTTGGAAATCAATTTGATGAAGCGCTATATAGGTTAGAAAAGGTTCTTCAAATATTTGTAGAATATCATCTTTCATTGAGTCACGAGTAATGTTTTTAAATGATGACAGAGGGAATTGTATTAGGACATCATATTTTTGCTAAAGGTATTCAAGTTGATCCTGCTAAAATTGTTGCTATTAAAAATCTATCAGTTCCAACAAAACAAAGTGATGTAAGAAGTTTCCTCAAACATGTGGGTATTATAGGATATTTATCCAAATTTTTAGCAAAATGGTCTCTTCACAATTTTTTCTTCTTTCTAAGGATGCATAATGCATTTGGACAGAAGCCTGCCAACAATGATCTGGATTTTATGAATAGAACGAGACAAATACAAATTATTAAAAGATTCTTAACAAAAAATAACAGAGATACAATAAAATTGGTTTTCTATTCAATAAGGAAATAAGCTGAAACTGTAAAATGCAACGGAAAACAAGCTTGTTGGAATGGTGGTGGATTATCTCTGAGAAGAGATATGACAACTGCGATCATTCACAAGAAGATGGTTACAACGAGGCTCTGAAGACATTTTACAATAAACAGGAATGCCAAAAACCCTAGAAATCCAAAAACCTAACCCTGGGAGATGAAGCACCAAAAGTCATGTGGGCCCCATTTGCGCAAGTTAGTACATCAACTTCCTGGGGTCATAACTTTTGCATATGATCTTCGTTTTAGGCACACGATAGCCCGTTGGAAAGATCTAACCGAGAAGAACAATTTTCGATTGGCATAGGGAAGTGACTTTAACATTCCTCTGGGCCCCAAATCCCCAAAAAATGTCGTCTAGGGCCTCAAAATGGCCCCGGAAGTTTGGAACCCGAAAAACTGTCGAAAAACTGCCAAGGTGGAAAATTGTTTTTCGAGCCAATGGAATAGGTGGGTGGCCACCGATATCCACCTAGATCAATCCTCCTTCCTTAGGAAGCAATGGTCTCCATTGCGTTGAGTTCCCCCATCATATGAGGAAATTTCTGTTGAATTTGGCCCCGAGTGAGTCACTTGCCTTGGTGCAGGAGTTTCCCTGCTTTGATGACTCGATAAAGCTGGATCCTTTGTTGTTGAGTTCCCTTGATCTGTGTCTCCACAAAATGATCATTGGATGCTTGTTGCATGCATTCAGGTTTGAGCTCTATTGGTGTCAACTACTCTGCTATCATTGAGGTGTCCAATAATGGTGGGAAATATGGCTGAAGGAGAGCCACATTGAAGACTGGATGCAGACCAAGGAAGGGGGTAATGTTGAGCTCAAAAGCATTGTCCACCACAACATTAGTGATGGTGTATGGCCCATAATGGAGTGGGGGAAGCTTCCGATGGGGCCCTACAAGGCGTTCTTTTTGCAGATTTAACCAAACTTTGTCGCCCACCTGAAACTCATGTGGCACCTGATGTTGATCATGGTGCTGCTTGTACTTGGCATTAGACTTCTGTAGAATATCCTGAACTTGTTTACGGATGTGATGGATCTGCTCAATGAACCAGGTGGCTTTGTCAGCTTCCAGTGGAGTAGGGGACGAGTCAGCTGAGGTGGTCATCAGGGGTAGTGCAACATCCATGGGGCCCAATGGTTGGAATCCCAACACCATGTGAAAGGGGATGAGGCCAATTGAGCTATGCAGGGCTCGGTTGTAGCTATGCCAGACATAGGGAATACTTTCATCCCATGTGCAGGGGTGTTTTGAATTGTACCTGCGCAAGATATGTATGACCATCCGATTGACGATCTCAGTTTGGCCATCTGTCTGGGGGTGGAAGGCAGTGGATTTGGTGAGCTTGGTATCCAATAGTGACCAGAGGCTCGACCAAAATGAGTTGAGGAACTGACTGTCACGGTCTGAGATAATGGTTTGTGGGATCCCAAAATGTACCCATACTCGTTCAAAGAATATCTTGGCAATGACTTCTGCTGTGATGTTCTTCTTGCAAGTGTCTAGAATCGCCATCTTGGAAAAGCAATCAACAACCACAAAAACACAGTCATTTCCCCTCTTGGTGGATGGGAGGCTCGACATGTAGTCCATTGAGATGGATTCCCATGGCCTGTTAGGAGTAGGTAGAGGGATGTACATGCCCTATTTCTTAGTAGTCAGCTTGGCAATAGCGCAGGCAATGCAGGACCTGATATACTTTCTGACATCCTGTCGAAGTTTCGGCTAGTAGAAATTTTTCTGCAGCACTGCCACTGTCTTTTCGACACTAAAGTGTCCTTCCACCCAACAATAGTGAGCTTCCCAAATCAACTTCACGTGCTCTCTTGATGGAACACAGAGATGGCTCAGACGACATAACAACTCGTCCTGAAGATGGAAATTAGCGATCACTGAGTTGGTGCCCAACATTTGGTAGGTGGTGGAGAAGTCAGGGTCTTTCTCGTAGAGGTGGGGCCAGCTGGAGGTCTCGTGACTACAAGAGTCTATCACCATGGTGAGTGCCATGACTGGAGGTCGTATGAGGAAGTCAACAACTCGGTTGGTACTTTATGTTTTATACTTGATGTTGAGGTGGAACTAATGTAAGTATGTTGACCACTTCTAATGGCGGTCATTCTGTAATTTGCCTTGGGTCTATATGAATGTAGTGGCTTGTGATCAATGTGGATGATTGTCTCCTTCCCAATAATGTAATGTCTCCACTGGCGACAAGCTTGCACAATGGAGTACATTTCTTTTTCATAAGTAGTGTACTTACCGACAACATATGATAGTGTCTCACTATGATATGCCACGGGGTGGCCATGTTGAGTGAGAATGGCGCCCACAGCATAGTCTGAAGCATCTGTCTCGATCTCAAAGGGATGTTGCAGGTCCAATAATGAAAGTACCGTGGATGAGCACAAATGCTTCTTCAATTCATTGAAGGATTTTTCTTGGGACATGCCCCACACAAATTTTGCCTTACCTCCACCCCTGGTTACTTCACTGAGGGCCCATGCGATATGAGAGAAACCCAGCACGAACCTGCGATAGAAATTGGTGAGGCCCAAGAAGCTTTGAAGTTCAGTGAGTGTGGTTGGGGCTGGCCAGTCACGGATGACCTGGATCTTGTCTAGATCCACATACACACCATGTTGATCAATGATGTAGCCTAATTAATGGACTCTGTCCATGACGAAGGATCATTTTTCCAAGTTTTCATATAGTTTGTGCTACTGTAGGGTGTGCAGAACCTGTTGAATATGTTGCAAGTGCTCCTCCCAAGTATTGTTGTAGATGAGGATGTCATCCAGATACACCACTACAAAAGTATTGGTGAAAGGTCGTAGGATATCATCCATCATCCTCATAAAAGTTGTTGGAGCATTTTTCAAACCAAAGGGCATGACCAGCCATTAAAAAAGACCTTCTTTTGACTTGAAGGTAGTCTTCCATACATCTGTCTGCTCTATTGGGACCTGGTGGTAGCCAGACTTCAGATCAATCTTACTGAAGTATTTGGCCCCCGTGAGCTGAACAAGGAGGTCGTCAATTCGGGGAATCAGGTACCAGTTTCAGACTGTGATTTTATTGAGGGCTCGATAATCAATGCATAGTCGCCAGGCCCCGTCTTTCTTCTGCACCAGCACGATTGGGCTCCCACAAGGTGATGAGCTGGGACGGATGTGCCCCTTATGGAGTAGTTCTTGGATCTGCCTCTTGATCTCCTCATTTTCTAATAGAGAGTGGCGATAGACAGGCCCATTAGGTAGTGGTGCACCTGGGTTCATATCGATGGGATGCTTGACCTGGAAGTGCATAGGTACCCCAGTAGGAGAGGAGAAGATATATGAGTATTCTTCCATGACATTATCCACTTGCTTCTGTTGTGTGGAGAGATCGGTCGTGGAGGCCCTGGATGTGGCTACGATCTTTTGCTCACTCTGAGAGAAAATCACAAAGAAGAAAAATTTCCCGGTCTGAGAGACGACCCTCCTGCATTGCTTGGCAGAGATCAAGGAAATAACACTAGGAGGGACTACCTCAGGTATCCTGTACAATTTCCCGTTCAAAGTAATAATAACACTATGAGGCCTAGACTCATATACAACATGACATTTCCATAAATAAGGTTGGCCCAAAAGAACATTACAAACTTCAATAGGAGCAACATCACACAATACCTCATCTTTGAAGGTCTTGATACTGTACGACAGTCGACACTATTAGCTGATGCAAAGATCTCTTCCTTGGCAGAGCCATCCAATGGTGTAGGGTTGTGGGTGTGGTGTTGTTGGTAGGACCAGCCACTTGACAAACTTTGTTGAGATGAGGTTCTTCTGGCTACCACTATCAACGATGAAGTGCATCAGGGTGCCTTTTACCCACATCTGTGAATGGAAGAGGCACTCTCCTTCTTCTAGCTCATCTGGTTCACTAGGATGGAGCTTGGTGGTAGCAATAGCAGCACTTGGTTCCACGTCAATGATCTGTCTTCTGCATTTTGGTTATGAATCAGAGTCAAAACCCACATATGATTCATAGGCTTTCACTTCAGCCACCAACGATTGCTTTGAGCGGCAGTCAATAGTGTTATGCCAAGGGCTCTTATGGAAGTCGCACCACTTCCAGGTATCTTCTTTGTCTTTCTGGTGTCCTTCTTTTCTTGCAGCTTGGATTGGTTGTCCTGATACTGTCCATATTTTCTCTATCCTTTTTTCTGTGGGTTGGGGCCACCCTTTCCTGGCTTTTGTTGTGAGGGGTTCTCAGGCCCATATTGTTGCATCTTTTGTTTGAGCTTCTGCTTGATTTTGACAGCATATCGGTAGGTCGTGCCCAAGGATGAGATGTACATAAATTCCATTTCGGTCTGGATGTATCTATGCAGAGCACCGTGATACTTGAGCACCAAATGTCGCTCTGAATCTTTGATACCCAACTTGGTGCACAAGTTATGGAAGATATTTGTGAACTCTGGCACTGCTTGGTCTCTTTTTTGCCGTAGTGTGGTCCATTTGGTATACAAGTTGTCATAACTTCTGAAATGATATTATTGTTCCTTAATAGCATCCCTAAAATATTCCAAGGTGCCCGTGACTGTAAATAATGAGGGTTCCTCTGTTTCCTTTTGCTCACAGAAAGTTTCCCACTAATCTTTGACATCGAGAACGACTTTGAGAAGCGCAAAAATAATATTTTCTCTATTCGAAAAGTTATGGAAAAAAAATACCCTTCTAGTAGATTCAAGCACTTGTCTATAGCATCTGTGTCTATCTCACCTTCAAATATAGGAATATCAAAGTTTAATTGTACCTTGAACGGGGTGGCACCTCTTCTTGAGGAAGATGCGTCGCCTGTTGGTAGTCGTCGAAGGATTTGCACGAAACTATCCATCATCTCGTTCTTTTGTTGCGTGAGGGATTCCTCAAGCAACATTTTGAAAGGATCTCTTGTCCCGTCATCCTTATTTTCTCTTTCCACGAGAGGTCACTTGGGCGTGTGAGACCTTTTGTCCTCAAGAGAAACAAGCTTGAGACCCAATTCTTTGTACCCTGACCTCGTTGGGGACATACATTAAGACGACAAGGAGCAGACCGCTTTGATACCATTGATCTGTATTTTATGAGCATAATGAAATGAATACAGATTATTAAAATATTCTTAACAAAAAATAACAAAGATACAATAAAACTGGTTTTCTATTCAATAAGGAAATAAGCTGAAACTGTAAAATGCAGCGGAAAACAAGCTTGCTGGAATGGTGGCGGCTTATCTATGAGAAGAGATGTGATGGCTGCACTAATTCGCAAGAAGATGGTTATAATGAGGCTTTGAAGTAATAAACAGGATGTAAAAGACCATAGACATCCAAAAACCTAACCCTAGGAGATGAAGTGCCAAAATTCATGTGGGCCCTGTTTGGGTAAGTTAGTACATAAACTTCTTGGGGTCGTAACTTTTGCATACAATCTATGTTTTAGGTGCACGATAGCTCATTGGAAAGGTCTAACCGAGAAGAAAATTTTTAGACTGGCCCAGGGCAGTTCCCTAGGTAGTCCCCTGGGCCCAAAATCCCCAAAAAACATCGTTTAGGGCCTCAAAAAGGCCCTGGAAGTTTGGAACTTGAAAACTGGCAAGATGGAAAATTGTTTTTTCGAGCTAGTGGAATAGGTGAGTGGCCACCGATATCCACTTGGATCAAACAAGCCTTTGAAACTTTAAAACACAAATTAATCACAGCTCATGTTCTGCAAGGACCCTACTGGAATTTACCATTTCATATTTAATTGATGATTCTAATAAAATTTTGGGTGTTATGTTAGGCTAGAAGGAGAATTTATCCATGCATGCAACATATTACATATGCAAAAATCTTGCAAAAGATTATCAAAATTACACATTAACAAAGAAGGAGTTTTTATCAATTGTCTATGCAATCAACAAGTTCCTCCACTATATAATTGGGTATCCCGCATTTGTGCATACAAATCATTCATTAATTAAATACCTTGTGAATAAACCAGTGATAAATGGTAGAATAATTTGTTGGTTATCACTTCTTCAAGAATTTGACATAAGTATAATTGATAATATGGTTGCATATTTTCTATCACAAATTCCAAGTGAGAGAGTGGATAAACCAATGGATGATTCATTTCTTGATGAGAATCTATTTTCTACATATATGTGATCACACCATGGTTTGAAGACATTGCAAATTATTTGGTTGCAGCAAGATTACCCCATCATTTTTCTTATAGAGAATGTTGTGCTCTGGTAAGAAAAAGTGGACCTTACACAGGATAAAGGGTTACTTATTCAAGCTAGGACCAGATCAGATTCTTCAAAGGTGTGTCAGGGAAGATGAAGTGTATGAAATATTGAAATCCTATCATGATGAGCCATGCAGAGATAATTTTGCTGCAACAAGGACAAAAAAAAAGATTATCTCCATTGGCTACTACTGGCCAACACTTCACAAATATGCACATGCATATGTGAGACATTGTGATTCCTACCAAAGAATGGGTCAGCCTACCAAATCTACAGAAATTCCATTACAGCTACAAATTTCTCTTGAACCATTTGAGAAGTGGGGTATTGATTTCACGGGTCCTATAAATCCACCATCTAATCAATTCAAGTACATATTAGTATGTATTGATTATCTAACTAAATGGGTAGAAGTTCAACCCCTCAAGAACATTCAAGAAAAGAGAGTGGTCAAATTTCTTTATGGAAGCATATCACTAGATTTGGAGTACCTAATTTGCAACAATGCAATAGGTTGAATCTGATTCAAATAGGATTGAGTAACATTATTCTAGATTTCTATAATTTTTTGTAGCTTACATTTATGTTTTGTTGTATTAATTTCATGTAGCTTACATTTCTATTTTGTTGTATTAATTTCATGTAGCTTACATTTATGTTTGTTGAATTAATTTCTTGTAGCTTACATTATTTTTTGTTGTATTAATTCCATGTAGCTTACATTTTTGTTTGCTATATTAATTTTCTATAGTTTTCATTTCTATTTTTTTACACTAATTTTCTGTTAGAATAGGAAGAACAAGAGTAGTGTTTTTTCCCAAAAAAATAAAAGAAAAAACAATAGTTAGCAATAAACATGAAGCAAGTAAAGCTTAAAAATATGCATATACAGTGTGTGGCATTTTGAAATTTTATGTTTCCTAGGTTCATAATTTAAGTAGGTTCTTGCATTCAAGGGAGTGTTAATCCCAACCATTGTTTGAACCGTCACTTTTCGGCATCGTTGTCAGGTATCTAACCCGAGTCACCCACGTGACAGGTGGGAATACTTACCTAGAGAAATTGTTTCGTGTAGAGGAGCTCACTTCACTTCCAAGATGATAGTCGAACTCATGCAACTATACAAAATCAAACATTGAAAAAACAATAGCTTATCATCCACAAGATAATGGGAAGGTGGAAGTGACTAATAGAGAACTTGAAAATATCTTGACGAAGATAGTTGAGTTCCACTACAAATATTGGGCAATTAAACTCTCTGAATCCATTTGGGATTATCGCACAACTTGGAAAAAGTCAACAAGATTCACACCATATGAATTAGTTTATGGAAAAACAATGTTTTTGTCGATAGAATTTGAGATAAAAACTCTTTGCATAGTAGTTGATTTGGGCATTGATATATTTGTTGCACGGAAAGAGAGAATCACCCAACTCAACATCCTAGACGAGTTTCACCAGGAGGATCTGCAACATACTGAAACTTTGCAGCAACAATGTACATGTTGGCATGATTGTTTTATTAAGGATAAACATTTTCAACCAGGAGATTGGGCCTTAATGTTTGATTCTAGATTTCTATACTTTAAAGGGAAATTAAAAATAATATGTGAGATCGGAAGAGCGTCGTGTAGGGAAAGAGTGTAGATCTCGGT
>CBVK0100852855.1:0-10499 GCA_900067695.1 Picea abies
CACAGGACAGAGTTCAGAGATAGAGGACAAGCTGGGTGGTCTATCCTGAGCTTGTTGACTGGTTAGTAACATTTTGTGGACCAAAAGGTCTTTTAGCGGGGAGGTGTGATCCAGAATCGGATCTAGGAGCCTGAAAGGGCTCAAAAAGGCTAAAAAATGAAAGTACTCGAAATCTGATGAAACCAACGCCATTTTGTCCATCTTGTCTTCTTGATTTCGACCATATATTTACTTCATCAAACGGGCTCCGTATGCGAAAGATATTACATTCTGTTCGAAAACCCAAACAGGCAAAAAAAATGGGTGACTGTACAGTCCGTACAATGTCACATGGCAGGATGACTGTACAGACCGTACAATCGTACACCTAACGTGGCATCTCCTGGAGAAGACATGTGGTAGGTGACAGGGTGTACGCCAGGTGAGTTGGACCAGTCCGAGTGTGACACGTGTCACCACTGTAAGGGTGACACGTGGCATGGGATGATGTCAGCAGACTGATTGGGCAGGTACGATGATGACTGGGAGACAATTGGCAGGGTACGTGGCAGATATGTGGACCATCCGACGTTCGAAACGTGGCACCCCTCTATTGGGTTTCGGGTTATGAAAAATTTTGTGGACTCTACCGGAGTCGAACCCCAAACCTCCTTTGTGCTATGGACTGGCAGGACCGGGCTTACCACCCGACCTGCTGGTGTTACTTAATATGTATATGAAAATTATTTTATTTATGTTTGATGCAAAGTTTAAATGGAGGCGGAAAGGGCTGGGGCTTAGCCCCAACCCATGGTTTCAGCCAGGGTTACGACCCTTTCTGCACATAACCACGACCACAGGATTCAGATGTATGTGGATAGGGCCTGGCCCTTGGTTCTCGGGTAGCCCCATACAACCATGAGTCTTTACCAATAAAATCAAGGAAGTGGCTAAGTGGTTAGCCCTCGATTCTATATACATGCCCGACGACCAGGAGCTAGCACCGAGTATGGGCCAGCGCTCAGCCCTTTAGGCTGGCACTTGGCCATATTAAGGTGCATGTGACCGAGAATAGGGGGTGCACGCCCAGTTTGGGGGTCTTATGCCCAAATTAAAGCCAAAGTGGGTTTTTTTACCCAATGTTTAGTGGATTTTATTGATTTTAAGCCTGTTAATGGAGGATTTTATCCATTTTTGGGAGATATTGGGCATTTTTGGAGGCCAGATTTTGGGAGGAAGTTGGGGATGGATAACCAACTTCAGATCTATATAAACTAGGCCTGTTTGAGGCCATGGAGGACAGTTAGAGCATAGTTATGCTGAAGGGAAGCCAAGCCAAAGCCATTTTTATGCAGGGAAGCTATTGAGGAGTAGACGCTTGTGGGCCATTTCTGGGAGCTCCGGTCATCCGTTTTGGGTGTCGTTTCTTTTGCTGGGTTCTAGAGATTTGGAAGAACATGACCAGATCAGTATTGTAGCCAATTGGCATAGCTGCAATGTACTTTTTAGCTTTTGAACAGAAATAAAGAAGCCTCCCCCACAGAGACAAAGGCCCGGAGATGTAGGCAACGTTGTGCCGAACTCCGTTATCAATTATCTTGTTATGGTTTGTTGTTTATTACTTCATTTCAGATCTACATATATGTATATGGATTTCATAATTCCTCTTATTTCCTCATTATTTCATTAAGCTTCTCAAATGGTTAATTAACACATGCAATTAAAAACTCAACCATAGTCATTGAAAGATCTTTACGGATCAATCGAGATAGAGAAGTTCAATGGTAAAAACTTTGTGCTATGGAAGCTCAAGATGGAGGACCTTCTTTTAGACAAAGAACAATGGATCGTTGTGGATCCTGGTACACAGCCTACTGGTACACCGTCTACTAGAACACAGGCTACTGGTACACAACCTACTAGTACACAAACTACTAGTACACCACCTACTGGTATGTCAAAGGAAGATTGGGAAAAAATGGACAGAAGATCAAGGAGTACTATTCGACTCTGCTTGGTAGATTCGGTGTTGTTGAATGTCTCAGGAGAATCTACAGCGAAGGAACTATGGGGTAAGTTGGGGAATTTGTATCAATCAAAGTCCCTGGTAAACAAGTTGTTTCTTCAAAATAAGTTGTATCATCTTACGATGGAAGATGGAGATTCTGTGACAGAATATCTAAATGCCTTTAATACTCTGGTAAGTCAACTTGTCTCTGTTAATATTACGATCGCAGAAGAAGATAAGTGTATTACTTTCTTATGTTCTTTTCCAGACTCTTGGGACAATTTGGCTGTAGCAATAGGTAGTACCACTCAATCTACATTGAAGTATGAGGATGTAGTTGCATCCTTGTTATCTGAAGAGATGAGGCAGAAAAGAATGGATGGTCATAACACAAATGCTTTATTTGTAAGAGGTCATACACAAGACATGAATCCTGGTAAGCCTTCAGGGGGGAGATTTAAATCTACAGGTAGATCTAAGTCTCCAGGAAAATCTTTGAGGAAATGTTGGAAGTGTGGTAAAATAGGGCATTATAAGAAAGATTGCAAGTCTAAGAAGGTTGAAAAACCAAAGGGATTTGATAGTACCTCTTCCACAGAGGCGAAAACCTCCACTGAATAAGGAGGTGATGTTTATCTAGCATCTACAAGTACACATGCAGACCACGATGTATGGTTGATCGACTCAGGTGCATCATACCATATGACTCCTCATAGGGAGTGATTCTCTGAATATGAAAAATATGATGGTGGTGATGTATTCCTAGGAGATGACTTGACAAAAAAAATATTGGGACGTGGAAGGGTTAAGTTGCTGCTAAAAGATGGAAGGATTATAACTCTCCCTGAGGTTCTACACATTCCAAAACTTTCCAGGAGCCTAATATCTGTAAGCAAGTTGGATGATGCAGGAGTGGATACGATATTTGGAAAGAACACTTGCAAGATGGTACGAGGGGCAATGGTGTTGATGAGGGGAGTTCGATGTGTAACTCTATACAAGTTGTTGGGAAGCACTTATACTAATGTGTGTAATAGTTCTGTTGTCCTTGAGCGGACAAATAAAGAAGACAAGACAAATATCATCCCTGAAAAGAAGACCATGCTGTGGCATCAAAGACTCGGGCATATTGGAGAAAAGGGCCTTCAAACACTACCCAGTAAAGGCATGGTTGGAGGTATGTCTAATTGCACTTTGGATTTTGATTTCTGTGAACATTGCATATATGGTAAACAAAATCGAGTAAGATTCCTATCTGGTGCTACAAGAGCAAAGGGGGTCTTAGAATTGATACACAATGATGTGTCTGGACTTGTGCCCGGTCCATCACTAGGTAAGTCTGTGTATTATGTTTCATTCATATAGGATTTCTCAAGGTACACATGGATTTATTTTCTTAGAAAAAAATATGAGGTATTTGATAGATTTAAAGAGTTTAAGGCTCTGGTAGAAAATCAGACAAAGAAGAAAATAAAGGTATTGAGAATAGATAATGGTGGAGAATTCTGTGGAAATGAATTCAAAGAATTCTGTAAGAAGTGTGGTATAGAAAGGCAGAAGACTAATCCATACACTCCTCAGCAGAATGGAATTGCACAAAGGATGAACATGACACTGATGGAAAAATCAAGGAGCATGCTCAATGGTGACGAGTTAGGACAAGAATTTTGGGCAGAGGTAGTGGGTACAACATGTTACCTGGTTAATCGATCACCTTCATCAATGTTGGATGATAAAACTCCACATGAGGTATGGTCTGGAAAGAAACCCTCTCTTCAACATCTTAGAGTGTTTGGTTGTGATGCTTATGTACATGTTCCAAAGGAAAACAAAAGTAAGCTGGATAAAAAGGCTGAAAAGTGTATCTTTATTGGTTATAAAGATGGTGTGAAAGGTTATAAGCTTTGGAACCTAGAAAGTAAGAAGACTATTTACAGTCGAGATGTTGTTTTCAGAGAGGTAAAATATGCGTCCAAACAAGAATTCCTACCAACACAAGATGAACCTAAGAAGATAGAGCTTGAGTTGGATGATGCAAAATCTGAATCATCTGAAGAAGAGGAAGCAGAAGAAGAAGAAGAAGAACCTCATATCCCAGTATTGAGGAGATCAGTGAGAGATAGAAGGCAACTAGAAAGGTATAGTCCACCTTATTTTCATTCCAATTTTTCTTTATCTATTATTGATGATGATCCCAGAACTGTTAGGGATGCAGTGAATTTAGAGCATAGAAAAATCTGGAAGAAGGCCATGGTTGAAGAAATGGTTGCCTTGGATAAGAATGAGGCATGGGATATAGTTGAGTTTCCAGTTGGAAGAAAATCGGTTGGTAGCAAATGGTTGTTCAAGAAGAAGTTTAATGCACAAGGTAAAGTGGAGAAATACAAAGCTCCGTTAGTAGCAAAAGGTTATTCCCAGGTAGAGGGAATTGACTTTGGTGAGATTTTTTCTTGTGTTGCTAAGTTAACTTCTATTAGATTTATTTTATGTATTGCTGCTACTTTTGATCTTGAAGTGGAACAGATGGATGTGAAGACAACATTCCTACATTCCAACATTCCAGAAGGCTTTGTAGTGAAGGGAAAGAAAGAGCTAGTCTGTAAGCTAAAGAAGTCACTATATATGGTCTAAAGCAATCAACTAGGATGTGGTACCAAAAGTTTGACACATGCATCCTTGGATTGGGATTTGTAAGAAGCAGGGATGATCACTGTATATATTCCAAGCAGGTTGGTAATCACTTCATTTATGTAGTGTTGTATGTTGATGACATGTTTTTGGTAGGAAATAACATGGATGTTATCAAGGAGGTGAAATCACAGCTATCCTCCAAATTTGACATGAAGGATCTTGGTGCTGCTAACTTCATTATGGGAATGGAGATTAAAAGAGATCGTGCAAACAGGAAACTCTGGTTGAATCAGAGAAAATATGTTAAGACGATGTTATAGAGGTTTAATATTCATGGAAGTAAACCGGTCAAGGTTCCTATTTCTATAGTTGTAAATTTATCTGCAGATCAGTGTCCCAAGACACGGGAAGAAGAAGAGGACATGTCCCATGTTCTGTATGCCAGTGTAATTCGCAGTTTGATGTATGCAATGGTTTGTACTAGACCAAAAATTGCACATGCAATGGGAGTTTTGAGCAGGTATATGTCAAAACCAGGGAAGGACCATTGGACAACAGTAAAGAGGGTCTTCAAGTATCTTCATGGCACTACCAGTTATGGATTGTGATACCAAGGAAGACTAGGATTGGACAAAGTGGTGGACATACATGGATTTGTTGATGCATACTGGGTTGGAGATTTGGATCGCAGAAGATCTACACGTGGGTATGTGTTTAACCTATTTGGAGGAGCAATCAGTTGGATGAGAAAAAGACAGGCTATAGTGTCACTCTCAACTACAAAAGCTGAATACATGGCAACCACTCATGCAAGCAATGAAGCAGTATGGTTACAAAGATTGTGTTTAGGTATTGGGTTGGTACAACAAGCAGTGAGATTAGATTGTGACAATCAGAGTTCAATCTTCCTGGCAAAGAACCCAACTTATCATTCGAAGACAAAGCATATTGATGTTCAGTATCACTTTGTAAGAGACATGGTTGAGGAAAAGATGGTGTTGCTGGAAAAGTTTGACACTTTGAAGAATGTTGCAGATTCATTGACAAAGTCTGTTAGCACAAAAAATTTCTCCTGGTGTAGAGTAATAATGGGCATTGTTGTCCTGGATTGTTGACTCTATAATCCTCTGGACCCCTGGATGCAAAGAAAACAACAAGTGGGACAATGTTGGGTATGTGTTATATTCTTTGCATGTGTGTGTGTGGGGGCGTTAGATTCAACAACTGCATTTGACGATCCCTCTAGTAGTGCTCTTTGTGTCGTGTGCGTTGGGCGCTTTCCTAGGGAGGTCCCAGGGGGGGGCAGGTATGCCCCCCCTGGTTATGCGCAGTGTTCGACACAGGGCGTTAACCTGGGGCTGATCGTTTGAGAGTCTGAAGATGAAATACGAAGAAAATGTTGTAGCCCATCTCCTCCATATGGATGAAATTGTCAACAACATCAAAGGACATGGTGAAATATTTTTGGAACCAATGATTGTGCAAAAGGTGTTGAGGTCACTCCCCTTAAGATATGATGCCAAAGTTTACGCTATTGATGAAATGAAGGATCTTTATCAATTAATAATGGATGAATTGCATATGATCCTCACTGCATATGAAATTAGGACTGAAAAGGAAAAACCATCAAAGAAAGAAATAGTTTTCAAAGCCTCAAAGAAGATGAGTAACAAGGAGCACAAATCAAGTGATTGTTCTAGTTGTGAATTAGACGTAGAGGAAGCAAATTTTATGAGAAAAATAAAAAAGTGATCTAGCAAATACAATGGTAAGTTTCCCTTTAATTGTTTTAACTGTGGAAAAGTAGGACATTTTGTTGCTAAGTGTCCATGTAGGAACCAAATTTAATTAAGTCTAATAAGATTCATAAATTTAAACAAATAAGATTACTTCGACACATAAACAATAAGTAATTTCTTTTATTCAGCATATAAGCAACATAAATTTAAATTTATGAACAACATGCTAATAATTTTAAATAACCATCACATGTTCATGAGAATGCGTACATAAAAATACCACTGTTTGATGCTAAATTCCCGACCTCTGATTATCCTCTCTGGTGCTCTGCCCAGACTCTGCTTGATGCTCTAACCAAACCCTGCCCAAAATTGACTAACCACCCAACCAACTAGGAGCAGCCTATCCGACTCCCTAGCTCCAGGATTCCGTGAGGATTCCTAGCCCCCGAGCCCAAAACTCCCAGCAACCTAGTGCCCCCTGCAACGGTTCACACAAACTTCAAAACCAAACTCCCAAAACCAGACAAATATCCAACAGCCCCAAAAATACAATCCTCTCCTCCCAATTTTTCATAATCCCCTTCCTAAGGCCTCTGCCCAGTCATATCCCCCTCCATTCACTGACTCCTACCCTCCTTTAATGCCACCCACCTTATCCCTCCATTTATTACCTTATCCTTCCATTTATCACCTTATCCCTCCACTCAATGCTTCATCCCCCCCTTGCATACGTAAAGTCTTATAATAATAAATTAAAGTTATTAAGCCCTTTAATTCATTACCCAAACCTTTAAATGTGTTAAGTAATCAATTAATTAATTAATTGACATTTATTAAACAATAAATAAATAATATTATTAATAGTTAATCATTACTTAACTAATACACATTAAGACAATTAATTACTTAATTAACTATACTTTAATAAACTCTATGCAACTATTTGACTAGGGTTGTTACATACACCCACTCTTCAGGAAACTTTGTCCCAAAGTTAAGGTATTTTATGATACAAGGGAAAGACACGTGGTTCACACATTAATAACCATTAACCAACATTATTAGTAAGTAAGACAAGAAAACTCATACATACTAGTGTACAGGTACAAAAAATGCATGTGTAGCTAGTACATACAAGTCTCGTGCATGTACTAATAATCAATAACTATCACCCTTATAGTAATTTAAGTATGCATCCAATCCAATCAACAAGACTATTCTTTTATAAAAGACAATAAACCAATCAAATGTTTGCGAAATCCTTTAATTACAATTATTTAGTTCAACAATTTTATCTAGACAACTGTGGTTTAGTTACGTAATTATGAATATTCATATATACACCTTTTCTTTTCAGAAGGGAAAAACAATAATTTCCACCATAAGAAAAATCTCCATACTCTCTCAACTATTTCTACTCATCCTTCCTCCCTAACTTACTTCCATCTTCATTCCTATCCTTCCTCTGCTGGACTATATTGGAGTGTCAACTATATTGACCTAACTCCAAATAGAACCCATAAGCAGAAGTGTCACTATCTTGACCAAGCTTCCCCAGCAGGCAACTGACAATCATCATCACACGTCTAGGGGGGCATGAGCTAACATCGTCCTCCCATGACTTTAGGTTTCAGAGGATACACGGTGGGAAATGCCTCCACCCCTCCTAATCATAACTAGGGTCCACACACTACAATGGAATATATAGTGGCACCGTGTTGCTAGGAGTTTTGTCATCATTTATTCGGTTTTGGGCAGTCTCATCACCTAAAATCCTGCACTAGTCCACATATCATAGCAATGTATCCAAACCAATATAATTTCACATACAAGGATTCATACCATGTTGTTTCTCGGCCAATGGTCATGTCATTCACTTTCATCATTATTATCCCTTAGCTATTTCATAGCCCATAACCTGCAGATTAGTCTGTAACACAAACTCATACATTTCTATGCATTATCATCATGTAATTGCATACAACCATCATTTCAATTCGGTATCCATGTACCAACAACTTAACATCAAAGTTTTTCAAGTTAGAAATAGATCTCATAATATCCCATAATTCAATTTCGACACCCATTCATAAAATTATCTTTTACCAAATAGATTGCATCATATCCAACATCATTCTAATAGCATTAAAACCTTCATAGGATTCTCATTAACACAATATATCACATCATATCCATCATCATCAATAACATTTAAAAATTCATAAAATTTACATTCACATAGTAGATCGCATCATATCCATCACCATCAATAATATTAAACATTCATAAAATTTACATTCTCACAATATATCGCATCATATCCATCATTATCCAAATATATTTAAACATTCATAAAGGTTCATACATATTAAAAGTTTAAGTGTATCATTTAATAGTTTCACTATGAATAGAAAATAAAAGTGTAGGCCTTAGGTAATCCTGGTTGTCTAAGTCAAAAGGTGGTGTTACATACACCCAACCTTCGAGAAACATATTCTTGAGGTGGTCAAAAAAGTGAGGGATAGTCTCGTTGTAATGTCTCGACGTCTTCCCAAGTAGTAGATCCTAGACTATACTTGTCATATTGGACCTTAACTTGGTCTACCAGACGGTTCCTGAGCTGTCGAACTCTATGGTCCAATATGTGCAACGGTTCTACCGTGAGAGTTCCCACGTTCGATACCTACAATTCCTTCCAATTTAGTTTATGTGATTCATTAGCAACATAATGATATAAAATAGATACATGAAAAACGTTATGAGTTTTATGCAAGTGGGGTGGCAGTACGAGACGATAAGCAATGGGTCCAATTTTCTCTTGGATTCTGAACGGTCCTATAAATCGAGGTTACAACTTTGCTTCCTTTGTGAACCGTATGGTACTCTTATTAGGCCTAATACGAATGGAAACCTGATCTCCCACTTTATAACTTTGATCAGTCCTGTGTGCATCTGCATAACTTTTCTGTCTATCCTGTGCTTCCTTTAGTCTCTGCCGAATCTGAATCACATGTTCCTCCATCTCTTAAATCAATTTTGGCCCAACTGTTACTCGATCTTCTAATCTATCCCAACTCAATGACGTTCTGCATGGCCTTCCATACAGAGCTTCGTAGGGTGGCATTTCGATGGAGCTATGAAAACTGTTATTGTAGGCAAACTCTACCAAAGGTAGGTACTTCTCCCACTAGGTTTGATTATCCATGACATACATCTTGAGAATGTATTCCATGACTTGATTTACTCTCTCGATTTTCCCATCTGTTTCAGGATGATAAGCTGTGCTTAAGTTCAACTGAGTCCCCAACGTTGACTGTAAACTTGTCCAAAACCTAGAAGTGAATCTGGAATCCCTATCTGAAATGATATTCTTAGGTATCCTGTGCAAACGGATAACCTCGCTTACGAGCACACGTGCCACATCAGTGACATCGTAAGTGTCTCTAATTAGAATAAAATGAGAACTCTTGGTTAACTTATCCACTATCATAATAATGGCATTGTGTCTATGAGATGTGAGCAGCAACCCCACAACAAAATCCATAGAGATGACTTCCCACTTGGACATAGGAACATCATGTGGTTGTAGGAGGCCTGCCGGGTGATGGTGGTCGACTTTCACTTGTTGACACTCTAGGCATTTGGCAATGAAATGGACTACATTGTGCTTCATGCCTACCCAGAAGAAAAGTTTCCTCATGTCTGCGTACATCTTTTTCACACCTGGATGCGCACAATAAAGTGATCTATGGGCTTCCTTTAGTATGATGCTTCAAATATCCCCTTCTTCAGGGATGTACATCCTTCCTCAATATTTTAATAGTCCATCTGCTTCCAGACTATATCCTTCATACTTTGGATCTAATTTTCTCCCACTCTGGAGGTTTGAAGTAACCTCTAAATACCAATTGTCTCCTTGGAGTTGCATCAACACATGTTCCCTCAGATTGACCTTTAAAGGTACCAAGGAGAAGACACATGATCTCCTACTCAAGGCATTTGCGACCACATTTTCCTTTCCCTTGATGTATGAAATATCAAAATCGTACTCACTCATAAACTCACTCCATTTCCTTTGCCTGACATTCATATCCCTTTGAGTGAAGAGATGTTTTAGATTTTGATGGTCCATTTTGAGC
>CBVK0100852856.1:0-10499 GCA_900067695.1 Picea abies
TTATGTGTTTACTTTTTTACATTTACCTAATCATATTTAAAAAGTACTTTGATAGCTAACTGACTGACACGTAAGTGATTAACAAAAATTAAAATATCAGATAAATGAAGCTCAACGGTTTATCAACCTTTCGACGTTGTAAATGCCACTTTCAAATGATCAAAAAACTTAATTGAAATTACAAATTTACTCCACTATTAACATTTTATCATTTTACCATATTCGAATTACGTTTGTGCCACATTTAATTATGATAAGTGCATAATTTTTTTCATCTTACTAATAATAAGCCTTTCAACTTTCACCAACAACGAATTAGCAATTATACTCATCATTAACACAAAGATTTTAGAATTTACAATCATCTATTAAAATTATATATTAATTTGATTTATTTTTAAAAACAAATATATCACTATATTCCTCGAATGTACTCTATTGTTTTTTAAACTTGTTTGACAAGTGCGAGTTAAAACTAAAGTAAGACATGACCTAGTCTTTAGCACATCAATATGAATTAATTTAATAGTTAAAAGGGTTTTCTTTGTCTGATTTTAAATCCTTATATTGGAGAAATTATGCCAACCACCAAGAAATTTAGAGAAAGAGCATAAATCTTCATAATGTTTAAAAGTGTTTTCTTTGTTTGATTTTAAATACTTATATTGCAGAAATTATACCAACCACCAAGAAATTTAGAGAAAGAGCATAAATCTTCAAAATGTTAATCATATTTATGACTTATATTAAGAAATTATATCAACGACCAAGAAATTTAAAGAAAGAGCATAAATCTTCAAAATGTTAACCATTAGAAAAAGAATATAAATCTTCAAAATTTTAACCATTATTCTAATTAAAAAAACCATTATTCTAAGGAAATCAAAGCAATGCATGAAAGGAAAGAACATAAGTATCCTAAACTATTGCTCGAAAGAACTTATTCTTTCCTAATTCTATAGGCTAACTTGGCACTAGGTGCCATCAAAATAGTAGAGATTTAAGTTCTTCCCATTCATGGGAAATGGTAGTTTTTCCCCATTAAGGTGACTAAAATGGAATTAATTAATTCTAGTTGCACTCTGTAATTTGAAAGGGCCTCTCCACAGTGAATCAAACTTACCATTCTTCCTAGGAATTTATTTATGCCTATTCCACATCAACATTAAGTCTCTTGATTGGAACTCTCCCTTCTTTACCTTCCTATCAAACACCTTCTCTACTTTGCCTTGATTTTCAACAAGATGGTTAAAGGATTTCCTTTTATTTTCATCAATTTCTACAAGTTGATGTATCCTTGCTTGAAATGATTTTTTCTTAGTAGTGAAGCGCTCAAGTAATTGGTATATAGGGATATTAAAATGAATTGGGAAATCAATTTCCATCCCATATACCAACTCGAATGGGATTCGTCCTATTCAATGTTTCTTTGTGATTCCATCTACATAAAGAGCATACTTAATATTACTATACCATTGTTTGTTGTCATCCCCCGTAGTATTCTTAGTTGATGGTAATTAAGTTTTCTTAGTGATTCCATCTACATAAAGAGCATACTTAATATTACTATACCATTGTTTGTTGTCGTCCCCCATAGTATTCTTAGTTGATGGTAATTAAGTTTTTGTTACTTGAATCAACGAGACCATTCCCTTGTGGGTGACAATTGGATGACTGGGGAAAGACAATGTCATTATCGAAATATAAAGCAGACAAGTCAGGTGAACTAAATGCTTTGGCATTATCAGTAGTGATCTTGAATGGGACACCAAATATAATGATGATTATTTCTTCTAAAATCACTTTCACTACACTATATATTTCTCACTTTCACTACACTATATATTTATTTCTTGGTCTCACATAAGGGTATCTTCTATATGGATTCAATTCTCGTTGGATCAATCTTGACCCTCTCTTTAGAGATAATATGCCCTAGAAAAATCCCTTCATCCACCCCAAAATATTGACTTCTTTGGATTTAAGGATATGTCATACTTCCTACAAATGTCAAAAATATGTCTTAGATGGTGAATGTAATCATTATTCCTTTCTATTCTTAGAAAATATGGTTATATCATCTTGGTAGATCTCTATGATTTTTCCAATTAAGTCCTTAAAATCATGTATTAGCTCTTTAAAAATTACATCCTACATGCATTAAACTAAATGGCATTCTAAGATACTCGTAAGTTCCCCAAGGAATCATAAATGCAGTCATGTTTCTATCATCTTCCTTCACTAAAAATTGATTATAACCTAAAAACCATCAAGCATGAATGACATGCCTGCATATGTCAGCCTATGTAACAAGTTCTCCATTTTCGATAGAGGATAGTTATCTTTCAACGACAATTAGTTGAGATTTTTAAAGTCAACACAAAGGCTAATCTCACCATTTTTGTTTCTTACAACTACCTAGTTTGCAAGCCAAGATGAGTATTAAGTTGGGAAAATGATTTTGGTTCCAAACATATTTTCTAACTCTTTTTGGGTTAAGGGAAGGAGATTATGGTTAATCCTTCTCATTTTCTATTTTAAAGGTTTTGCATCTTCCTTAAGTGGGACGGTATGTTGGATGATATCCCCACGCCTTTAGCTCATCATATGACCAAGAAAACACATCCTGGCATTCCTTGATTAATTAGTCTATTTGATTTTTCTCTTCCTTGGAATCCTATTACTTTGTCCTAAGTCAACCACTTCAAAAACTCAACTCAATCCCTTTCAATCAACCTTATTATCAGTAAACTCCCCTTCATTCTTCAAAATCATTTTCACTTGTTCATCATCACCAAACAGTTGCCAATAGTCATAATTATGTGGGACAAAACATCTATAAAGAACATCCATCTTGATGTTTCTAGTTGTGGGGGACTCAATTAATTGGCTAGTGGAAGTGGGTACAAGTAAGGCATGAGATTTATCATTTTCTTCCCTTGGTATAACCTTGATAGAGAAGGCATCAAAGTGGTCTATAATATCAATCACTACATGTTTGTACCTCTTCAACCTCTCATTTTTCATGAAATAAATGTTTCTAACTTGAAAAATTACAATCTTAGAATCTCCAAAGAGCTCTAGAAACTTGATACCCATCTTTATAGACAAGTCAACTACTAGGACTAAGGATTCGCATTTGGAAACATTATCTGTAGCATCAAACTCAAGTCTATAGGAGAAACTCAAAGTATATTTTAAAGGAGAAATAAAGAAAACAGATGCACAAATATTACCCAATTGAGATTGAGATCCGTCAAAATACATTATCCAAATTTCATCTTCAACCCCTCCCCCCCCAACTTTTTTTTTCTTCCTTGATTCCAAAGGATAAGTGGGAAATAATTTCTTAGTTACCCATGTCATCATCCAAGGTAAAAACAAATTCATTTATGGGTTCTCTTGGGTCCTCCACATGGAATTTCCTAAATTGTTCCTTATAGAATGTCACAAAAGTTCCCTCACAAGTAGGTATAGTTTCATAAGAAAGTTCCAATTGTAAATATCCACCCAAATTAGTAGCCCACTTCCTAGATAAGAGCATTCCCTAAGAATACAAGATAGCGATGACTACATCCATTAAGATTGCAATATTTATTGTTGGATGTATGAGCTAACTCAGGTTCTACCTTAGTTCTCCAACAAAACCCTTTTCACCTTCATCCCTTCTCGTAAACTAGAAGGCTACACCGCGCACAAATTGCACAATGCATTCTCACCTGAGATGGCTTATGGGTGACTGCAGGACACATATGTCTATAGTCATGGAAGGGATTAGGGATGTTCTTTTTACTATTGTTCTACTTTAACATGCATTCTACCATTGTATTCATTCAACATCGTTTATTATGCATACTCATTTAAGTGTGCACTGCAAATAAACCCTATTCGATGCATTCATATAACCATTCATTTATAATTGCATAAACAACAAAAATCACTCAAACACATTGCAACACATGATTTTACCGTGGTTAACCCCCCTGGGCTACATCCACAAAGATATTTTGCTTTATTTATTCTTCATCAGAATAGTGTTGCACGCATTACATCATATCGTTTAAGAATAGTGAGGTTGACCGGTGTCACACCAAGCTCCACATCTTGCGACCTAACCCTTAATTATAACTCAACACTGACTCCATATGAGCTCTGGGGCTCTAATAAAAAGACTTAGACTCAGATTCAAAAATATTCTCCAAAAGTAAGTTCTTCTCTCTCAATAAGGACACACACAAGATACTTCAATCCATCTCATACATCTTATAAATTTATACTACAAAAATGGGTAAAAACCATTCCATTATGACTCAAAACCATAATCCTAAGTGGATTCAACTTGTCCACTTTCCAACTGCCTTATGCATGGTTGGTCTTCTATCCAATTGTTCCTTCCATTGATCTTCCTTCTTTTCTAGCGTGTTGCTTCATATTTCCTTTGTTGCATTGGTTTTCCTTCTTTTATGGCATGCATTAATTTCTTTGGTCCATTTTTCCTCGCTTATTACGCTTAACTCCCAAAATTTCCTGCTCCAACAGGCCCCCAACACTAACATGTGGATCATCCCAAGACACTCAGGTTGTGTGTGCCTTCTACACTGATTTCTCCAACTCTTGGGATTGCTTCATCAATGCATCCACCTATTTCTTGTCCTACACACATTTCTTTGTCAAGACCTCCACGAAATGTGTCGTGACGTGCTCCTTCGGCACTTGTATGTTCTTTGAATGCACTTGTACCATGCTATCTTTCTTTGTTTCCAACAATGTTATCACGTGTTCTTCTTGTTCTTGTAGGGGCTCCAATTGATCTTGTCATGCTTGTTTCTCCTCTTGTGTGACCTTTACCTTCGCCTACAGGTTTTTCATATCCTACACGACCCTCAATCTCAGGGATATGGCCATTGTCTTATGTCACTGCTTTAGGTCCTAAACTACAAAGTTCATTGTTTCTTCTCTCTACTCCAGCTTTTGGATCCTCTCGTCTTCTGCTAGGCTTGTCCAAAGTTGTGTGGTCCTTTCATAAAATGTTGTTATTTATTTGACTTGTAGAGAAAGAATATTTTCTTATTTTATGACATGTTTCTCCCTTTCGGATTTGAATTCTAGAGGTGTGGTTGGTGTTATCTTTCCAACCAATTCTACTATCTCGTGTTTGTATTCCTCTATTGTTTGTGATATCTTCTTTAGTTTTTCTTCTGCACTGATTTCTCCTGCTAGTGTGCTCTCCGTAATTTTTTGGAAGACTTCTTCAAGTCTTTTCTCTAATTTATCCACGCAGTGTTTTTATTCCTCTTTTTCTAGTTGCACTTTTGCAATAATTGTCTCCAATACCTCTTTTTCTTCCCTGACTGTCTCCATACTTGTGGCATTCGTCCTCTCCTTGGATTTTACTTCTTGCACAACACTCATCTGCAACTTATATAATTTTTTTGTTGGTATCCCCACCAATACCAACTCTATATGTTCAACATCCTTTATTTGTGTCTACGCCAAGTCCTCGTCTATTCATAGCATGTCTTTAGTCAGGTTAAAATTCTTATTGGCCAGTGTTGTTATATGCACTATTGTTTCCTCACTCTGCATTTTTTGTTGTTGTGTTGCATATTTAGGTTGTTCCTTGGTAACCCGTATCTACTCTAATACTTGCTTGAATTATGTCACGTCTTGCATTATCCTTTCTCTTTTTTTTTTCTTCCTCAATTATGTCACGTCTTGCATTATCCTTTCTCTTTTTTTTTTCTTCCTCATATTCTTCTGCAACACGGTCTTGTACTCTCTTTGTGACTAGTTCTGCATCATAATCTATGATGGTATATTTGAGGACTTACTTATGAGCTTTCATTTTCTTACACGCTCCACCTGTCTCTACAACCATTCTCTTCAGTGGCCTTGGATGTGTTGGATTTGTTGTTCCTTCTTCTGTGTCATGTCATTAATAGGTTGTGCATGATCCTTCTGTTGTGTGATTGGCTTGGGGATCGTCTTCTTATTTGTTGTTGTCCTCCCCCTTGTGGTCTTTGTGTGCCCTATTGCTACTCTTTTATTTGTTGTTGGGGTACTCTTTCTTTCCGATGAGCCTGCTTCTATTTATTAATTGTATTTTTTTGGTCACTTGTCTTTGGATGGATTCTTATCCTTTGGTTTTTCTACTAGAACCTTCCATTCCTCCTTCCAATCCTTCATCACCCATTGGACCTCGTATTCTATGACACAGTACCTCATTTGCATCCACTCTTTTTTTGGATCCCTTTTCACCTTAATCCACATATTATCTCGTGAGTCTTTAAAGTTAGCTATTGTTTTGTACTGCTCCACCACCTTTGGTGGGATCCTCCAAGTCCATGCCACCTTCTCCTGGATTTCTTCAAGTTATCTCTTGAAGATGCTGGCATTTTCTCATCTTTCTCATGTGATAGTTGTGTGCCATAGTGATTCATACTATGCTACGCGATACCTTCCAGCTCTCTAAAAAACATGGTGTATTTTGAGTGCTTCCAACCCACTAGTAAAATCAATATGATAATCCATGAGTAGTTAAATTGTGTCCCCGCAGCTTGGGCATATTTGCAATCCTCCAAAAATAAGTTAAGAAAATATGAGCTCCAGCTTAATGTAATTCTCTTCATGCATTGTGTAATTATTGCTATGACGCCTTTTGGCACTTCCTCCTTGCAACACTTCATGAGGAGTTTACAGGCCATCGGTTTGGTTGCAAGCCTTGTTGTTGATTCACTGATCCTGTTGATGATGATCCCCCTGGATCCTCTCTCTATCGCATAAGTCTACTTCATCTCTTTTGTCAAGGCTTTCTCCTTGGTCTTGTCGTCTAAGTACCGCGTAGGTAACTCACCATTGGTGGGAAGACATGTTATCTCTGCTATCAAGTCAATGTCTATTGAAACTTATGTATATAACCACAAAATACCTCCATGCATGACTGCTAGTAACTACTTGACGCAATTATTTACTTCCTTTCCCCTTCCAAAGTGTGGGATCTCCAACAGGTTCATTATACCTATATTATAGAGTCCTCGTATCCAATGCTTAGGTTCCATTATGGGTACCCCTGTCGTGTTGACCCCTCTTCTTTCTAAATATACTTTTTGTGTGAACTCTCAGAATTTATATGTGTCCCTAACATCATGGTATGAATAGTGCAGTTTATCTACGCATCCAAGTAAGTTTGGGACTATTGTTACCCCTTTTGGTATGTGTGGTAACACAATGGTTACCTCCTGTTGCTTGTGTGGGGATCTATAGACCTGATGTTTTCCTTTCCCCTTTATTGGTGCACTTGAGGGCCCTGCTTCTTGATATGTGTGATATTCCTCCTCTTTCTCTCTGCCAAACTCCTGTTGTACAATGGTTTGTGTTGTTGGTGTTTGTTCCTGTTGTGAGTGCTCTATGCCAGCTTGAGAGCTCGTCTCATCGAACTCATTCCTTTCCTCATCTACTTCTTCTATGGGTTGAATTGTTTCATGTGTTGGGTTTATCTTGATTTTTGTGTTTGGTGGATCGATCTGCATCTCTTTTGTTTGTTCCTCGACCAATGTAGGGCTCACCGGTTCTGGGGAAGGAATGGCGTTGACATCCACTAATCCCTCCATCTGTGTAGGGTTTTCGACCTTCACTATTATCTCTGGTGGTGTCTTGTTGTTGTTGTGGGTTCTTCTTGACATATGGCTCGGTGCTTTCACTTTGGGTGGTGCCATCATGTTGGAATCTAAGTGGGTGTGTTGTTGAAATCTTATTGTTGGATCGCTAAATCGTTGGTTTGCTCCTTGCTTATTGTTTCTTAGCTTTGTGTTTCCTTGAATTCACAACGTGGCTTGTCAAAACCTATTTTTTCTTCTAAAATTCTATCATAAATGCTCCAAATATTACCAAGCGTGCTTCATAAATGTGTGTTTTGTGCCTTGTTTTTTCGGTGACCAGTTTTTTGTTTCCAGATTGTTTCTTTTTTTGGTGCATTGTACTTTTCTACTTTGTTACATCTCTAGCACACTAGTACTTCCTTCTATTATAGTTGTCATGTGGGTAGTATCTTCATTTCTCTTCACACTGAATTTCCATTTGTTGTGCATTGTCATTGTCAACTATCTGTCTATCACTTATTCCTCTAACTACCTCTTTTTTGTTTTTTCTTCATTTTTCTAGTTTTTATCTTCCTTTTTCCTCTTTTTCTACTTTTTCTTTTATTTTTCTTCTTTTTATTCTTACTATATACAATATGTACAAGACTACTTGTTTCACTACAACTACTTAGGGTTAGTGGGTCGACTGTCCCTATATAGTTTCAGTCAGCTACCATTCACCATTCCTTGAACTTCCTTGCCTACTAATTCATGTAGTTGTACAAAACCTCCATCTGTGATAGACTTTATCTGATATGGCCCTAGCCAATGCCTTCTAAGCTTCCCTGAGTGTTGAAAATACATGATGTCATAGAGGAGAACCAGATCTCCTTCCTTAAAATTATTCTTGATATGTCTTCCATGCCATGCTTTATCCTTTACATTATCTACCTCCTGATGGAAACTTGCTATGATTTTGTACTCTTCTAATTCCATCAGTTTATCCAATATTTCTTGTGGTGCACCCGTTTCTATCATATTTTTAATTGTTGCAATGCGTAGACTTGGTATCAAATAATCTAAGGGAACTATTGCTTCTTGTCCATACACCAATCTAAAGGGTGTTTTCCCTGTTAGTTTCTTTCATGTAGTTATGTAAGTCCATAGTACTGTTGGTACCTTCAAATCTCAATCATCCCTATTTACATTGAAAATATTTGTCAAGGCATTCTCCAAAATCTTGTTAAATTCTTCCACTGTTCTATTATCTTGAGGGTTATAAGGAGTGCTTTTCTGATGATGTATATTAAACTCTTCAAGCATTGCCTCAATTGTGTTGTTAATAAAGTGAGTCCCCTGATCACTCATCGGTATTCTTGGTATTCCAAACCTTGTCACTACCTGTTCAAATAAAAATCATGTTGTAATATATGTGTTGCAATCCTTTATCGGTGTTTCCTCGGCCCATCTCGTCAAGTATTTTTTCTATGTAATAATATATCTAGCTCCTGATCTTCTTGTTGGTGGATTAATTGGAACTACAAAGTCTATTTCCCACTTATCAAATACTTGCAAAGTAACCTGAGGTCTCAAGGGCATCTCATACCTCTTGGATGGCTTCCCAACTCTTTGACAAACATCTCACTTTTGACAATATTCCTTTGAATCCTTGTGAATTGTTGGCCACCATAATCCTATGTGAAACACCTTCTACGAGGTAGATTTTTCTGTTTAGTTTCCTCCATCAATCCCTTCATGTGCTTCTGTTAAAATGATAGGCCTTTTATGCGCCATCACACATCTCCTCAAGATTTTATCTACTCTCAGTTTGTATAAATGACCTGCAATCAACTGATAATTTGTAGCTCTGACCACCAAATTTTTCTTATGCACGGTAGCTTTTCTTGCGTAGTGTCCTCTAGCAATCCCTTCATGTGCTTCTGCTAAAGTGATATGCATTTTATGTTCCATCACACATCTCCTCAAAATGTTATCTGATCCCATTTTATATAAATGACCTGTAATCAACTGATAATCTGCAGCTTTGACCACCAAATTTTTCTTCTGCGCAGTATTAAATTCTCTTGGTGCAAATCCTATACTCAAAAACTCAATAATGTCATAAAAATACTCATCAATTATCTATACAAAAAAGAATTCTGCATATGGAAAGTTGTCTTCCAAGTTACTAGGTCATGCTCCATTGGTTATCCTGGATAAGTGATTTGGTCCTACATTCAATCTTCCAAGATTCACCACAACTTCCAATTAAAACTCTTGAAACAAAAGTAGCCATTTTCATATCCTTCCCCCCAAAACTGGCTTATTGACTAAGTATCTCAGAGTAGAATGACCTGTAAACATCTTGAAATGTTTCCCTAACAAGTAATGTCTGTATTTTTGCAAAGCATACACCATAGTTAATCCTTCCCTTTCTATAGTGTTATAGTTATGTTTTGAATCTAATAACTTTATTTTTGAAAACTATATAGGGTGATCTAGATCACCTTCTCCTGGTTGGGTTAATACTCCACCTAATGTTATTGCAGAAGCATCCACATGCACATGAAAAAAAAATTCCTGGTATGGAAACACTAAAATCAGTGTAGTAACCATCTTCTCCTTCACAATATCCAAACTTTGTTGGAATTCATCATTGCATTGATACTTAGTGTCCTTCTTCAACAACTTCTCCATAGGCGTAGTAATATGTGCATATCCCCTTATGAACCTCCTGTAATATCTTGTATGAACTGTTAATATTATGGTAGCTTTGGGAGGTATGAACCTCTATTGTGACCTATGACGAAATTAGAATATTCCAGAAGGAAGCAAATAAATGAAGGAAACCCTAGACAAGTTGTCGACTACAGAAATATATTTAAAATGAATTTATTAGTACCTAGAAGGAGAAGTCGGCCC
>CBVK0100852857.1:0-10499 GCA_900067695.1 Picea abies
CCATAACCACACCTCTAGGGATTCATGTAGACTTCATAAAATGTATCCATCACATATGCTGACATCAAATAACTCACAATCAACCTCGATCATACATATGATAACCAACTATTAAACAATATTGTCCACATCTCTGGGGATTTCAAAATTCTCCAATGATGACATAAACCAACTCACAATCAACCTCAATCATATAGATGATAATCAATTGTCCAACGATCTTGTCCACATCTCTGGGGATTTCATACTTTTCCAAGGGTTGACATCAATCTCCAAGATCAATCTTCAAGGGTTAATATCAATAAAAACTGACTGTCCAACATCTAGGTGGATATTAGTGGCCACCCACCTACTCACTAGCTCGAAATAAAGTTTTCCACCGTGGAATTTTTTCTACAGTTTTTTGGGTCCCAAACTTTTGGGGCCATTTTGAGGTGCTAAACGATGTTTTTTTAGGCCCAGTTGGAATGTGTTATTCTCGGTTAGACATTTCCAATGAGATATCATGCTCCCCAAATGGAGATCATATGCAATGCTTACACCCTCGGGAAGTGGACATATCAACTACCCACATCAGGGCCCTCAAATGTTTTGGCATTTCATCCTCTGGGGTTAGGGTTTTAGATTTTCTTTATGTTAAAAAGGCATTTGGAGCCTCATTGTAAGCATAATATTCTTGTGAATGAGCATATCCATCACATCCATCTCATAGATAAGCTACCACCATTCTAGCGAGTTCATTCACTCTGTATTTAGATAAGCTACCACCATTCTAGCGAGTTCATTCACTCTGTATTTTTATAGTTTCTACACATTTCTCCCAATAATAGAAATCATGTATTACTGTATCTCTATGTTTCCTGCAATATTTATGTTTATTTCATTTTTATATCTATGCCTTCATTTTTTTTTCAAAATAATCCAGATTAGTGGTATGAGAGAAATCTACTCCTTGTCATTTCTTAGTGCATGTTCCCGACGAGGTCAAGGTACAAATAATTGGGTCTTGAGCTAGTTTCTCTTGAGTACAACCGCTCTCACCAACCAAACCAACCTCCCATGGCAGAAGAAAAGAGAGAAAAGGGAGCAAGAGATTCTATTCATCTATGGCTAGAGGAAGCCCTCACATGACAAAGGGACAAAATGATGGATAATTTTTCCCAAATCCTTCAACAACCGTCGATAGTAGTAGATGCATATTCATCAAGAAACCACTTTGGAAGCACCATCCCTTTCAAGGTACACGTTAATTTTGATATTCCTGTATTTGAATGTCAGATAGACACATATGCTTTGGAAAAGTGGTTAAATCTGCTAAAAGGTTATTTATTTGTTGACAATTCTTCCGACAAAGAAAATATCACCTTTGTGCTCCTTAAGGTTGCCCCCCATGTCAAATATTGGTGGGAAACTTACTATGAGAAAAATTACATAGAGGAGTCTAGAATTTTTCAGGCAGAACCCACTTGGGATTTTTTTATGGATGCCATAAAGGAATAATTTTACCCTGTTGGAAACTATGACGACTAGTACATGAGATGGACTACACTGCATCAAGAGTGGGGCCAAATTATGTCGAAGTTCACAAATACCTTCCATATGTTGCACACTAAGCTAGGTATCAAAGACTTTGAGTGGTATCTGGTTCTAAAATAAAATAGGGCTCTACAATGGTACATCCAAACTGAAATGGAGTTTTTGGACATCTCATCAATGGGAGATGCTTATTGATATGATGTCAAAATCGAGCATAAATTTAAGCAGCAGAACAAGCGAGAGTTCAAATCTGCAAATCCACAACAACCAAAGTATGGTAAAGATAACCCTAACTCACAGTACAACCAACCTCAATAAAACCAGTCTAAGCCACAGGAAAAGAAGGGTAACAAGAAGATGAAGAAGGACACTCGAAAGTGGTGAAAATTCCAAAAAATACCTTGGCACAATAGTGATGAATGTTGCTCCAAATAGTCATTGGTGTCCAATATCAAAGAATTAGAGCCGAGCCCCGACTCAGACCCTGATTTAGAAAATAATAGAAGGAGTTATATCATTGATGAAAAAACAACTTCTAGCATCGCGACCACAACAATCCAACCAAAAGAACTAGAGGATCCTAAGGAGGGGGAGTGCATCTTCCATTCACAGATGTGGGTGAAGGAGACCCCACTACATTTGACTGTTGATAGAGGAAGCCAAAGTAATATTATCTTGGTAGAGGTCACCAAACATTTTTTATTTCCAAAAACATCAAGCCCACATTCATACAACATTCGGTGGCTTCACCAGGGTTGCAATCTCCACATTAGCCAGCGATGTCGCCTGACCTACGACATCAAGCCCTTCAAGTATGAGGTAGTGTGTGATGTTTCCCCACTGGAAGTATGTGATGTTCTATTATTCCATCCATATATTTGGAAGTGACATGTTGTTTATGAGTCTCGACCATGTAGTGTAATTGTTACTCTAGGGGGTCAACTCTACAGGGTACCATAGGTAGTTCCAACTAATGTCCCGCCAAAATAGTGCCACAAAGTAGTCTCTCATATGAATTTTTTTATCTTATTCATGATTCATTCAGAAGGAAGTGAGAATGACACTGAAACCATTGCAACTTCTTCCCAAGACCTTTCTATCCAAAAAAAGTAGATCGACGATATTGTAGAAAAGAATGAGCATATTCTTACTTCACCTATAGGGGTGCCTCCACACTGCCCAGTAAAGAAACGTTATAATAGATCCCTTCATACTATTTATGATGTATATTCATTGACAGAGTCCTCCCTTAATCAGGCATATCATGTTTCTATATTGATTGAAAGGATCCAACCCCTCTAGTAACACGTTCATGACATCCTTAAAGAAGCTAAGGAGGACAACTTCTTCAACAAGGAAAGAAACTCACCAAGGTTCAGATTCATCAAAATATTCCTTGGGAACTTGATTCAATAGAGACCATTGTTTCCTAAAGGGGGAGGAATTATCCAGGTGGATATCAGTGGACACCCACGTATTCCACTGGCTTGAAATATAGTTTTCCACCTTGGTAGTTTTTCTACAATTTTATCGGGAACCAAACTTTCGAGGTCGTTTTGATGTCCCAAATGACATTTTTTTAGGCCCAGACAGAATGTGTTCTTCTTGGATAGACCTTTCCAATGATCTATCATGCACCCAAAATGGAGATCATATGAAAAATTTACATCCTTAGGAAGCTGACGTATCAACTACCCTCATCAGGGCCCACAAAAATTTTGGTGTTTCATCTTTTAGGGTTAGGGTTTTGGATTTTATTTATGTTAACAAGGAATTTGGAGCCTCATTGTAAACATCATATTCTTTTGAATGAGATTATTCATCACATCTCTTCTCATATATAAGATGCCACCATTCTAGCGAGTTCATTCACTCTGTATTTTTACAGTTTTTGTACATTTATCTCATTAATAGAAATTGTGTATTATTTTATCTCTCTGATTCTTGCAATATTTATGTGTATTTAATTTTTAGATCTCCACCTTCACTTCATTCTCAAAATAATCTGGATTAATGGTATGAGAGTAGGCTACCCCTCGTCGTTTCTTAGTGCATGTCTCCGATGAGGTCAGGCTATATAGAATTGGGTCTTGATCTAGTTTTTCTTGAGGGAAACAGCTCTCTCCATCCCAACCAACCTCCCATAGCGGAATAAAAAAGAGACGAGGGAACATGAGATTCTATTCATCTATTGATCGAGAAATTCCTCATGCGATAGAGGGACAAAATGATGGAGAATTTTTCTCAAATCCTTCAACGACTTTCAACAACAACATATGCGTCTTCATCAAGAAACCACTTTGGAAGAGACACCTCTTTCAAGGTACAATTTAATTTTTATATTCCTATTTTTGAATGCTAGATATATGCAGATTCTTCAGAAAAGTAGTTAAATCTGCTAGAAGGTTATTTCTCTATCCACAATTTTTTTGATAGATAAAGGATGACCTTTGCACTTCTTAAGGATGTCCCCCATGTCTAATATTGGCAGCAAACTTACTTTGAGAAAAATTCCACAGAGGAGCCTAGAATGTTTGAGGCTGAACCCACTTGGTATTTTTTTTATGGATGCCATCAAGGAACAACATTACCCTATTGGAAACTATGACAACCAGTACATGAGATGGACCACACTATGTCAAGAGTGGGGCCAAACAGTGTCAAAGTTCAAAAATACCTTCCATACCTTGCGCACTAAGCTAGGTATCAAATACTCTGAGTGTCATATGGTTCTAAAATACAATGGGGCTCTACATAGGTACATCCAAACAAAAATGGAGTTGATGGACATATCATTAATGGAAGCTGCTTATCGATATGCTGTCAAATTCGAGAAGAAATTTAAGCAACAAAAAAGGCCGGACTTAGGGTCTAAAAATCTGCAACAATGAAATTATGGTAAAGACAAGCCTAACTCACAGAACAACCAGCCTCAATAGAACTAGTCTAAGCCATAGGAAAAGAAGGGTAAAAAGAAGATGAAGAAGGACACTGGAAAGTCATGCGACTTCCACAAAATTCCTTGGCACAACATTGGTGAATGTTTCTCCAAACAATCATTGGTGGTTGAGCTCAAAGAATTAGAGTCGAGCCCCGAATCGTACCCTGATTCATAAAAAAATAAAAAGAGAGAGATCATTGATGCAGAACCCACTACTACCATCCTGACCACAACAATCCAACCAATAGAACCAGAGGATCCTGAGGAACGGGTGTGCCTCTTTCATTCAAATATGTGGGGGAAGGGGACCCCACTACATTTCATTTTTGATAGCGTAATCCAAAATAACCTCATCTCACCATAGGTCTCCCAACAATTGGGATTTCCGACAACACCACACCCCCAACCATACAACAGCAGGTGGCTTCACCAGGGCTGAGATCTCCACGTTAGCTACTAGTGTCTCCTATCCTATGACATCAATCCCTTCAAGGATGAGGTATTGTGTGATGTTTCCCCACTGGAAGTATGAAATTTTCTATTAGGCTAGCCAGATATGTGGAAGCGACATGTTTTTTATGAGTCTTGACCCCGTAGTGTCATTATTACTCTAGGGGGTCAACTCTACAGGGTACTAGAGATAGTTCTGACTATTGTCCCACCAAAACAGTGTGGCAAAGTAGTCTCTCATACAAAAAAGTTTATCTTATTCATGATTCAGTCAGAAGTAAAACATAAGTACACTACAACCATTGTATCCTTGACCTAATACTTTTCTATCCAGCAGAAGTAGATAAACAATATTGTAGAAGAGCATGAACATATTCTTACTTCACCTATGAGGGTGCCTCCACACTTCCTTGTAAAATAAAGTTATAACATATCCCTTCATACTCTTCATGTTGCATAATCACCGACAGATTCCTCCCACACTTAGGAATATCCTGCAACTATATTGGTTGAATGGATCCAACCCCTCCAGTAACAGGTTCATGACATCCTTCAACAAGCTAAGCAAGACAACTTCTTCAACAAGAAAAGCATCTCACCAAGGTTCAGATTCAACAAAATATTCTTGGGAACTTGATGCAATGGATACCATTGCTTCCTAAGGGGGCAGGAATGATCCAGGTGGATATCAATGGCTACCCACCTATTCCACTGGCTCGAAATAGAGTTTTCCACCTTAGCAGTTTTTCTACAGTTTTTCGGGTTCCAAATTTTTGGGGCCGTTTTGAGGTCCTAAACGAGATTTTTTTGAGGCCCAGTCGTATTGTGTTCTTCTCGGCTAGACATTTACAAAAGCTAACATGCACCCCAATGGATATCATATGAAAAATGTATGCCCTTGAGAAGTTGACGTATCAACTACCCCCATCGAGGCCCAAAAACCGTTTGGCATTTCATCTTCCGGGGTTAGGGTTTTGGATTTTCTTTATGTTAAAAAGGAATTTGGAGCCTCATTGTAAACATCATCTTCTTTTGAATGAGTGTATCTAACACATCTCTTCTCAGAGATAAGCTGCCACCATTCTTGCGAGTTCATTTACTCTGTATTTTTACAAATTCTGTACATTTCTCTCATTAATATAAATTTTGTATTATAATATATCTATGTTTCTTGCAATATTTATATGTATTTAATTGTTATATCTCCGACTTCATTTCATTCTCAAAACAATCCAGATGGTATTGGTAAACCGTAAGCTATTTCCAGAATTACAATCTTTGAATTTCTGCAAGTTAAATATCTATGTTGGTTATAGTGATGGAGATAAGGGATGTATATTGTGGGATTCTACTGCCCACAAAATCATCACTAACAGAGATATGTACAAAGAAAAATTAGATTTTGTTTAGGATCACAAAGGGAGATTTGTTTGCAAAATAAAGGGATCATTGTATGGCCTAATGGTACCCATATAATGGTACAAGACGTTTGATTCCTTCATGGTGAGCTAAAGTTTTACTAGAAGTGAGTATGATCATTGTGTTTAATTGAAACATTTCAATGGAATACTCATTATTTTTGTGTTATATGTTGATGATGTACTTGTTGTAAGCCCAAGTATGGTTGAGGTCAATAAGTTAAATGCTCAATTGGTCAGGATGTTTTAGATGAAGGATCTAGGAAAAACAAAACAAATCTTGGACATAGAAGTACATAGAGAGCAAAAAAATGGTAAGTTGTGGTTTTCACAAGTCTATTGTGAAGATATTGATGAGGTTCGGTATGAACATTGTGAAACCAATAAATATCCCTTTAGCCTTCCATTGTAAGATTTATTCAAGTTTATGTCTTGATAATAAGGAAGAAAATGATTATATGTCTTGTGTACTTTATGCAAGTACGGTAGGAAGGTCAATGTTTGTGATGGAATGTTCAGTTGGTGTTTTCAATGAACAGATGGAAAAACTTGGTAAAGAGCATGGAAATGGATGCTTTGGTATCTTAGAAGCATGAGTATCACCTAGTGGTTGCAATGATTTAGTTTATTGTTATGTTGATTCAATGGAGGTGGAGTGATCCATACTGGAGAAAATTGTACAGACATGTTCACACAACCAGTATTGTTAGAGAAGTTGCTGTGGTGTTTGTCTTGCCTTAACTTGCAAGAAAGGTGATGAATAAATGTGGGAAAGGTATTAGGTAAATTGTTTTCAAGGTGGAGATTGTTGAAAAGGTGACAAAAAATTCAGCGTTTCGAGTACCTGTGTGGGAGTTCAACCGGTCCATAACCAATTCGATGGTTCAAATACCTATGCGGGAGTCCAACTAGTTAATAAACAACCTAACATTGTAATGTTTATGTGTGTAGCCTGTAGAGATGTATATCAAGTTGTAAGCATGTTTTGTATCTTTGAGATTGAGCAATAAAATGTTGCTCCATTTCCCATATCTAATGTCATTTACTCTTTGATTTATATGCTCGACTATTTATATTATTTCTCTTTGTTGTATTATTTCTGTGTGGTTACTCAACAAAACAAAGAGGTCACATACACCAATTTGGTGTCTTGTTCGGTTGTTACCTTGAAATTAGATTATTATTATAGAAAGATGACTTACAACAATAAAGATAAAACATCTCAAATACTAATATCCTTATCTTCAATTTTGCTTCTTTTTATTATACCTTCCTATCGCAGAGTATATTGTAATTGCTTTGGAGCTAAATTTGTTTGACTTTCACTTAGTTACATCACATAAAATAATTTTACTATGATTTTACAATAGTTGAAATATATATGTATTAAACTAAAAATTTGATAATTATAAAAAAAAATCAATTTTTCTAAATATTATATTTTAATTTTTTTATTAACTAAAGATAATAATATGATTAATTTTAATTGGTTTAAAAATTATTTGTCATAAATTAAAAATATTAAAATTTAAAAAATCTATGTTTTTCCACAAATTTCCACATAGATACTATCCATAAATAAAATAAATATCCTACATAATTAAAAAATGAAAAGATAATTTTTCATTACCATATATAATTATTTATCTCTTATTCCATTCCCCAAAATAATCTATGTGGTCTTTCCATTTGCATCCGTGCTTGTTGGTTTCGCGTTCACATAGAAGGAACTTAATGACGATGGACTAGCTAGTGAACACATCGTAGTGTAGTCACAAGTCGGGTGTGGAGACTATGGCATGCTTTGCATGGAATGGTAGATATTCCACACAAAGAGTTTTGTTCTTTGCAACTATTCCATTATTATTAATTCCACTCTCGTCACGTTGAAATGAAGGCATACATGTGTTTGGTGATTAATAAGTACACGGAGTAATAGTAATCATATGTTTGAGATTAAAATTAAAATTTATTTTAATTTTATGTGAAATGGAATTAAAATATTAAAATACAATTTTTTTCAACAATTTTATTTTCTCAAAATTTTTGTTTTTGCAAATTTAATCTTTTTAAACTTATTATATTAAATAATTATAAAAAATATTGAATATTTTCATAGAAAATGATTTTACATTAATGTGATATTGAATAATTTTGATGAATGATTTTACATTAATGTGATATTGAGTGATTTTGATGGGCAATCATTGAAGAAATTTAAAAAAAGTTAAATGGATTATAATTGTTATTATAATATAATATTAAATGATTTAAAAATAAACTTAAAAGGAGTGGAATGGCATGTAGGTTGATGTGTGATTTTTTTGTTTTTTTTTTAATTAAATTTTATTGACTTTTTTAAATTCATATACATGTTTTTTTTATAGATTTATAATTTAAATGTAAATAAGGAAAATGAGGTTTTCTTGATAACTATTAAAATAATCAAAATGTGTGTATATAAGATATTTTAGAAAAAAGGATAATAAGTGTCCCCAACTTTAGTAAGTACTAAAAATTCCCTAAATTAGAGTATAAAATTCTCATTCATGCATAATAATATAACATAAAAACTGATAGTCATTGAAATAAATAAGTGTAATGTACATTCATAGTAGTCTAGAAAACATGAGTCACAATTTATGTTCTTAAGGGAATCACACTTGCGTTTAAAGGTTCGTCATGATTCTTGAGGGTGGCTTACCTAACACACAATTTACATTGAGAATTTCGTGGTTTCTCATTTTCACAATATATAGTCACTTTCATTGAATTTGTCAATTACATTCATTGCATTACTTGGATTGTAAAGTTCCTAGTAATGTTCCTTCAACTTCTTTTTATTATAAATTGTGGTAAGTAACTCTAGCTAGCCTACTTCGATTTTCTTTAGGTTTAATTGGGAGAAGTTGGAATTAAGTCTATTGAGTCATTATTAAGCCTATGCAAACAATAACAATACTAAAAATATGCTTTAGATCAAGATAATCTTAATTAATCCAAATCTCAAATCACTATGATCTTGAGCTATGCATCTTTTCCTTACAAATGCATTTTTTTAAATAATATTTTTTATTATTAAAGAAAAATATTTTTATTGTATGTTGTAATTCATTTGTATACTAATCTAGTTCTATTTTTTCAAACTTTTCATAAGAGGCAAGTAATAAAGAGCCTTAAATTTGTTTTAATATTTAAATATGATACCATTACAACTTGAGATTTATATACACAAAGTTATGATTAAATATGTTTTAATATTTAAATGTACAATAATGTAAGAAAATATACCTTTTTAAAAATTTTATATTTCAAAGTACGGTAGTAAACTTGTAGACATACTCCTCCTCCAAGAATTCCAAAACGAATAATCAAAACATAGTGTAATAGTAATTTATGAGGCAACATGGCTCTCATTTTTTATATATTTTAAAAATTTAAAAATATTATTATTAGTTAAGAATTATTTAGTAAAAATTATATAACAATTTTAGTGTTTTCTATATGTGAATATGGAGTACAACCACATATTATAAGTGTAATTTCACAAGAAGATATTATGGCTATTTATATAAAATCATAATGAATATCAAAATTATTATTTTTAAACACATTATAATAATAATATTTTTTATATCATTAATTTATTAATTATTAAAATAATTATTGAATATAAAAGAAATATTTTTTATATGGATGATGATGATGATTAATGTCCACTAAGATCAAATTGGTCTATCATACCTTAAGAGGGTAAGTGACTACTTGTGATTCTTTAGAATTTTGTTTCTGTGCTTGAAAAGCATTAAGAGAAGCTTTCCAAGATCACCAGAGTTTTTTTGAGTTAAGAGGTTGGGAAGGTTGGTAGAGTGACAAATATTTTGAAAATAAGATCTAATATGGGTATAGGATGGCCAATCTAAGAGAAAGTTCTTTTCATCTTCAACCTTCTTAGTGTCACAAAGGTGACACGCGCTTTCATCCCATGGCCTTTTAGGAATTGACCAACTCCTAGTTTCACTATGGAGCTTGTGAGAATTTGTTATTATCTTAACAATGCTTATTATTCTCTTTACACTTGCCAAAATAGAAAGATAATTTTGATCTTCTAGATTAGGGTTGATTACATCCTTATAATACCTTAATTTTCGTTT
>CBVK0100852858.1:0-10498 GCA_900067695.1 Picea abies
TTTTGAACAATGTTTGCATGAGAATTTTTCTCCCTCTTTATTAACAACAACATTCTTTTTTCCATTGCCCTTGAACTTCCTCTTTCCTTTGTCTCCATGGCTGAAAGGCTTCTTGTTACCCTCATGAGTTTCATTCCTTCCTCTTGCTTCCAAATGAGTGGCCTGAACACAAACTTCATCTAGATTTGAAGGATTAAACATGAGTATAGTATGTGTCAAATAACTATGTAAATCTCCAATGTATTTGAGTAAAGTTTCTTGAGAAGACAAATCTACTCCCAAAACCAAATCTCTTCTCCTAAATTATTGAGTAAAGCTTTGTACATTTTGTCCTTTAGCTTGTCTAAAATTTTGCCAATCCATCGTAGCTTTTTGCATATATGCCAATGGGTAAAATTGTCTTTTAATTGCAACAATAAAATCATTCCAAGAGGTTAAAATTTTACCATGTTTCTTCATGTCCTCCTGAGTCTTGGATTCCCACCAAAGAAGTGTTGCAATATCCAATCTTAAAGAAGCAAGCTGAATCTTAGTTTCATCATCTTGAATTTTTTGTATCCTACAGTACACCTCAATCTGACGAATCCAATTATCTAATTTCTCAACATTTACTTCTCCATTGTACATTGGCAATTCGAATTTAATATCAAGCTTTAACATAGGAATTTGTGAAGGAGTTTTACCATGTCCTTTTGGAGAATTCGGAAGAGGTCTTGAATTTGTAGAAGAAGAATAAGATGGAGGTGAGGGTGGTGGGATATGCTCTGATACCAACTTGATCTAAAAATGAAGAAGACTTATATTCTTGAAAATATTTGCAAGTTAAATTTATGTGTTAAAATGCAAATGGATCAAATTTGCAACACAAATTTAATAGAATTTACTCATTCAAGATGCATATAAACAACAACAATAACAGTGAATAGAAAACACATAACACAACAAATGATAAAGGAGTTCACCCCTCTCTTGGGCTACATCTCCTGGTCCAGCTTCCAATGGACATTTTGTATTATTTTCTCAAAGTGATCAAAAATATGCTTTACAATGCTCAAAATGACAAATAGACTGCTCCAATGGCTCCAGAACGTCCAAAAACCCCTATTTGGGCTTTTTCGGCACCTCGTTTGGCCAAAAATTGAAGAAGATAGGCTTCCTGGAAGTCCCCCCTTCAAACTTGTTGTCTCTGCATCTACAAATTGCACCCTTGTTGGTTCAACCTAGCCCACACACATATTTAAGCATTAAAACTTAGCACCGGATGCAACCACGCAAACCATGCAAACTATAGGACAGTTACAGATGCACCTAGCCCCTAACTGCCAAGGTCGTGGTCGTATGACCCATATGACCACGCGCAAGTGCAAACAGGGCTCAAACTTTAAGGGTGAATGTGGTTGTGACAAGTGTCAGGTCATTGGTTTGATAACCGTTTGAACCACAATACAAACCAAATAAAAAATGCAAACGCGCGCGTGCCAACCAGATTGATAGAGGGTCATATGGTATCATTATATGCGACCGGGGGCTGGGGCTAAGCCCCAGCCCGGTCCTGAGCCAACCATACACTAATGCAGTGTTAAATATATAACATGCCATATATATAATAATGTTTAAATGGTGGCATTCCGGTTGGCGGCCCTTCCCAAGTCTCTTCCCCTGCCCGAAGGTCGCGGGGTCGAGTCCTGCCAAATGCAAATATTTTAAACCAATATACATGTGACACATGGCAGCCATTGATTGGGCCACGTGTCACCATCCTGTTCGCTGCAAACAAACCATGTCACACACCAAATGTCCACATAACTGTCTGCCATGTGTCATACATCTTGCCACGTGTCGTACGACCTACCACGTCATCATCTATATGGACTGTATGGACTGTACAGTCAGCATCCCTTTTTTTTTGCCTGTTTATCATTTTGAAAAGAACGTGATTTATCTCGCTCCCGACATCCGTTTGAACCTAAACAAGTTGTGTTGGGTTCGTAACGACGAGCCCTACACTCTCGTTCGATTTGAAGTGATTCCGAGAACTTTGAATTTTGAGCAAAATTTGATCCCCTAGATCAACCAAGCACCATAATTAGTGGGATCAGATTCTGCCACAAGAAGAATTTTCATACAATGACTCACCAAACAGGAGCACTGGGAAGAGACCATTAAATATATTGTATGGAATGCAACCCAGGGGAGTATCTGAGTTGAGAGACTTGGAGAAGAGTGAGATCAAAAGCGTTGGATTATAATTTTTTTCTGCAGAAATGCAGAATATCCATAGCCAGATCAGAGGGTATTTATAGAGTTCTAGCCAAGAGTGCAAGCACAGAGCTGATCAATATTGTAGAGAAATTCAATTTGAAGTAGGAGATTAGGTTCTGGCACATCTTGGGAAGGAAAGGTTCCCTACGGGGACATATAACAATCTAAATATAAATAAGATAGGACGATGTAAGATCTTGAGGAAGTTTGATGCAAATTCCTATCAGATTGAGTTGTCAGATGATGTGAGCATATCGCCCATATTTAATGTTTCAAACTTGTATCCTTACAGGAAGGATGACATAGAGGGATCAACAGATCAAGAGAAGATTCAGTAGGAGAAACAAATTCCTATAGCAGAGAAAACCCAGATGGAAAAGATCATTGATCAGAGGATTGGTAAGAAGACCAGGAGGAAGACCTATTTTGAATATCTGGCTAAGTGAAAGGGACATCCAATAGAAGATGCCAGTTGGGAGATTCAAGTTGATATCCAAAAGCACACAAATTCTGTTCAGGAGCTCATAGACATGAGTCCATGAAATTTTGACCAGCGGAGTATGATGTAGGAGCATCATCAACAAGTACGTGTGGTAGGACAAGTCAACACCTGAGGACCAATTCAGAATATCGAATGCTCATCGGTACTGCAATATTTTGAAGCTGATAGAAACAAAAGAGGAAATATCACACGCATGGAGAAAAAATGACCACATGTGACTTGGGAGTCAAACCTAGTCTCGATGTAACCGCAATTAGGTAGCAGTTAGTTTTTTTCTTTTCTTTTGAACGACCAATAGTCAGGGGGAACCCTAAGGACCCTCTGATATAAAGAGAGGTTTTGTATGCCCTAAAGAGTCAGTTGCGAGTAAGTATAATTTTGTTGAAAAATAGTTGTTGTTTGAGTTTAGTTGTAACCGGTTTTTCAATTGAATGAAGATAACAGAGGAAAAATTATCCAAATGTGTGAGACTAGTGTTGCTTGCAATTCTCTGTTATTGTTGTTTTTTCAAGAATGAAAGAATATTGCTATGAGTGTATGTAGCTTTAAAATGTTTTTGTAATTCACAATCTCTTTTCTTGGTGAGTCGGTGTAAGGTGTGCATAGATTCCGCAAGGAGTGCGTTGACAGGGTCTGTTTCAACTCATAAATCTCAGAAGAAATAGTGTAAGAATTCCTTTGCAAAGAGTGCAAAGTGACTGCTGCAACGTGTGCACAGTCATCCGCAAGAATTCAGATCTTACATAAGAATCTGTTGCAAGGAGTGCATGGATCCAGAATTCTACTTAGTGTCAAAGCGACTCTATAATAAGTCAAAGGACGAAACAAAGGAATGCTAGGAAGGCATGAAGAATTATTTTCAAGAAATATTTAAATCTGAGTTGGAAGAATTTCCCAGAAAAGAAAGAAGTCTTTGGGAGATCAAAATCTTTGAGGAGATCAATCTCAGGAGGGACAACACTTTCCAAGAAGTGTGTATGAGATCGAAGAAACAGACTTGCGGGAAGAACAAAGGTCGAATCCTTTGAATCTTTCGAAAATCTTCTAAGTCTAAAGATAGCATAAGCTTAGGGGAGGAGATCTGAACCATCCGATCAACATCCAGACAACGAGGAGTAAGTGCAGAGGAGAAAAGATCTCATCCATTCATTTTGAGCACAAAATAATCTTAGCCTCCCGATCAAGGTAAATTGCACTAACAGTAAACCTTTGAAAGTAAATGGGAGGATCGAGGTTACGAAGTTACGAAATCATCGGAGCCATCCATTGTCAAGGCGGGCACGTGGTGAGAGATCAGTGTTTCGTTGATTCGTAGATCAAGATAACCTGAGGTAAAGGTCATGAGAACTCGCGAGGTATGAATTCATGACTTGATAGCAGTCGTCGATCGAAGGAAGATCGTGGACCATAGATCTAGTCTTATTGGGAGTTCGCAACTCAAGAAGTCAGAGGTAAGAAACCTGGGAATTCTCAAAACCTAAGTTTGTGATTTGATCTGAGCTGTTGGATCGAGGAGAGATCTGGAACATTGATTCATTTTGAGGGAAGGAGGTATCAAAATTTTAGGAATTGGGAGAAAGGAGGTGTGCAATATTTGAACTTCGTGAACTGCAAAATCCTGAAACAAGAAGGAGAAAGGAGGATCGTCGGATCACATGGATTGTGGACCATTGATATGACGTGAGTGGAGCCCAGATATTGGGATTTTGAAAATCTATAGGATGAGCAAACAAACCTTCTGGGGATTTGAAATGTGAAACCATGAAGCACTCAAAATATTGGCCCAAGGTCACGGCAAGGGGTCACATCGGTGAAGGAGAATAGAGGGGCTAGCACGTGCTAAGCTCTCGTTGGGATTTCAAAGGTCAAGAGAGTTGGGGTGACTCTCATGCAAAGACTTGATACATGAAGTCATGATGCACCTTTCAATTAGGTGATTGGTCACAGCCTTGGTCACATAAAGGGAGGATCTTAATCAAGAGAGATAGTGCCTATTTATGATGAAGCTTTAAAAGGAGTTAAGGAGAAAGCCTGCGGGTTCCATATAACCTGCACCTTAAGGGAAAGAGGGCATGTTAAGTGGCTTTGAGGTTCTTGAGGGGCCAAAGAGTCAATCAGACTTAGTTTCTTGATCGATCCTAGACCGAGAGGTCACAAAGCCCTTAGGAGAGAAGGGGGGTCTGCATCATCGCCGCACGATATAAGGACCGTGCCACATGAGGTTGAACTTTCCTGCCCCCAATGGTTCTTTGGCTTGATCATACAAAAGGACCAAGTCACCCTCAACGTACTACCGAGGGCAGATAGACTTATCATACTAGACCTTGACACATCTTTTATTTTCTTTGATAGCCTTAGTGGAATATCGATGCTTCTCATCTAGGCTTTCTAGGTGTATGAGGTATTCTTCGAGATTGGAAGTGTCAGGTAGGAGCTTAACTTCTAGTCTAAGAGAAGGTATTTCGCATTCAATAGGAAGAATCGACTCCACGCCGTGTAAAAAATGAAAAGGGGAAAAACCGGTGGAAGTCTTAACCGAGGTTCAGTATGCCCAAAGCGCAGGGTAGAGCATGAAATGCCAGTTAGATTTTCTTTGGCTGACAATTTTCTGCAAAATGGTCTTGAGATAATTTTTCATGGCCTCTAGTTGTCCATTTTCCTAGGGGTAGTAAGGGGAAGAATGACCATGTTTAAACCCCAGTTTCAATGCTAAATATTTCATCATTTTATTCTGAAAGTGACTTCCATGATCAGTGACAATCTCACTCGGGATTCCGAACCGGGCTATAATTTGATTGAACACAAAGAATGCGGCAGTCTTACCATTGGATTTAATTTTAGCCATGGATTCAACCCACTTAGTAAAGTATTCGATGACCACAATAATATGTTGGTGCCCCCCAGCCAAAATTGGGTTGCAATCCACAAATTCCACCCCCCACTTGGTGAAGGGACTGACGGTAATGACTGGGTGAAGAGGCGATGGATGTGAACACATATTTTGAGTGAACCCCTAGAAGGGGTGACACTTCTTGATCGCTTCAACGCAATATTTAAAAATAGATAGACAAAAATAATCAGCTCGTAATATCTTTTGGGTTGTTGCAAGCCCGGATAGGTGACCACCACAATCCTTGTTGTGACAGTCATTAAGAATCGACTCAGCCTCTTCGTGAGTCAAACAATGATGAAAGATATTATCTATGTCTCGATAATACAAAGTGTCACTGATGATAATGTAGTTCTTAGCTTGGTATCGTATCCGTCGTCGATCGTCTCTCGAAATATGATGAGAGAACTTCAAGGTTTGAAGATATATTAAAATGTCTCCACACTAGTGGTCAGAAGAAGAGATAAGGAAAATGTGTTCATCTGTGAATGAATCGACGTGAATAACATACTCATCTAACCAAGGGAAGACCAACATTAACTCAATGAAAACTATTGATTTCTTGGATTTCGTCGAAGCAAAATCAAGATCAAACTCTTGCAAGATGACAATCCATTTATTATATCTCCCCCCTATGATACGTCGAGTAAGGACGTATTGAAATGGGTTGACATCAACAACTACACTAGTTTTGAAAAGCAATATGTAGTGTTGTAACCTTTGAACCACGTGTACAGACGCCAAAGCTAGATTCTCAACATGAGAGTAATTGAGTTCAAGACCAACTAAGTTTGACTAAGGTATTAAACGACGTGCTCGTGGAGCTCATCATCCTCTTGAACTAGAACCATACCAACCATCCCTTTCGACGTGTCAATATAAAGGAAGTAATATCTATTGTAGTCAGGAAGCTTCAACAGAGGCATCGATACCAACGCTTTCTTAAGAGAATCAAAGGATTCTTGGGCTCTCTCATCCCATATAAATGAAGTGTCCTTATTCAATAGATGCATGAAACCCTTAGTAATACTGGCATAGTTTATTATAAACTGACGTAAGAATTTATATTTCCCATGTAAACCTTGAAGTTGACGAATTTTGTGTGGGGGAGGCAATCAAAGTATTGCCTCAACCTTCAAAGGATCCACCATGATCTTAGTCTCAAAAACTAAGAATATGAAAAGATGACCCGACCCAACACAAAATATGCACTTTTAAGGGTTTAAACAAATGCGATAATAGTGGAATATCTCAAACACTAGCTGGAGGTGGGTAGATTGATCCACTTTCTTGTGAGAGTGAGTAGCGATATCATTGAGGTAAGCTTCGACTATTTTCTTGAGATTGTGAAAAGAAAAGGTCATGGCTCGTTGGAAGGTTTCTCCAACGTTTTTGAGACTGAAAGGCATTTTTCGGTATGTGAAAGTACCCCAAGGACAAATAAATGTCATCTTATGGTTATCCTTGGGTTTAATTTGAATTTGATTGTATACTGGAAATCCATCCATAAAATAAAAAGCCCCAATTCTCGCTCACCCATCGAGGATCTGATCAATGAAAAGTGTCAGGAAGTTGTCTTTAGGATAGGCCTTATTCAGGTCTCAAAACTCCATACACACATGGATAGTGCCTTGATTTTTATTCATGGGAACAGGATTGGATACCCATTCAGTCAAAGGAACCTGGTAGATAAAACCTGCATTAAGCAGTTTCTCCACCTCTGCCTTAATAACAAGGGCCTTCCTAGGATTAAGAGCTCTAAGTCATTGCCGAACATGTTTACAATCTGGGTAGGTTTTAATCTCATGTTCGAAAATACGGGGGTTGATTCCTAGCATCTCTTCATATGACCAGGAAAATACATCACAAAATTCTTTGAAGAGCTCGGTGTAGATCTTAATTTCCTCATGTGAACAATCTGCATCGATATACACATTTTCAATTTTACCAGGACTACTAAATATGTCAATCGTGATAGTAGGAGAAATTCTCGCCATGTTTCCTTTGGCATAAATTTCATGCGCATCTAGTGGAGCTACGGTGTGACCAACTATCTCACTTTAGGTGGACCTAAAATCATCTTGTTCGATCCTGACAAGCTCTGGGAGGAAGTACGAGCGATGAAGCATATCATCCCATGACCTATTTGAACTATTCATGGCTTCAATGATTTCTTCATTCGAAGGTAAAGTATCATCGAGCCAATCATGTGATCAAGACAATGAAGTGGCACATATGGGTCGGAGAACATGATCCTCCTCTTTCGTCTGTGAGGTGGTAGGATCTAGGTCGACATTAGAGTCAAGAACAACTTGATACGTTATTTCTGCCTGTAATGATCCCAAGCCAATTTTTTCGCTTGAAACCACTACCACTGTTTTGTTTGATGTGCAGGTGACTTATTGAGTTGTCCAGTTATTAAGTGGTGTTTATAAAAGATTTATCCAACACATGAAAGATCACAATACATTCAAGATATAGAGAACACAAGCATAGATCTGACCTTTATTTATAAGAAGCATGGAACAGATACAATAGAACGCAGATTTGGAATAATCCTCAGATGGCCCAATAGATAAGAAATACGAGTTGCTACAAAATGCTCTGCCGATACAAAATAAGCCTCCAAAGGCTAGATGAGAGATGAATACTAAGTCAAGTAGATCTGGGCCATATGAATCCCATGTTCCTCAGTCTGGAAGATGCCACACTGTAGTAGATAGATGAAACCCTCAATAATTCGGCCCAACTGTAGGAAGATTCCAAATGAGTCCAAACTCTACCAAAATATAGATCCAGGTGACAGTAAACCCCTCCTCAAGTCTCAAGCTAAAAGGCTAAGGCAAACCCCTCCAAACACTGAATCCTCAAATGAAGCTGAACCCTCCTGGATGCCTGAGACCCTAGATAACTCGGACCTGATGAAGGAGACCTCCAAATGCTCTGAAACTTTCCAGGAATGTAGATCGGGCTATGGGAAACCCATATGAGAAGTTTCAGACCCAGATTCCAAGTAGATCTCCCTAGATCTGAGAAAGACTGAATCATAGGACGTCCTCTTGCCTCCAAGCCGTCCCAATTTGAAGCTAAAGATCCAATGGTGATAACTCTCCGGAAAAACCCTCAAAATGATGGTTGAGACCCTGCAAGTAAAACCCAAGTGTCGGAATGACCAAAGGCTCTCTTGATCAGTTGGATCAAACCCTTCTTTAGATGATGATGTGCCCTTGTTGGAAACTCATGAACAATACATCCCTGCTACCTTTCTGAATCGATAGGTGGAAGTGTGCTGAGTGTAGAATGGTGTGGGTGGAGTCTTTCATCCTTGAGACCAAGATGCGGAACAAGTGATTGGGTCTTTCACCACTGAGTTTCTCACAATGGTTTGTACAACAAAACCCCCAAACTGTATGCTCAAGAGCAATAACAAGCAAATACCAAAATCCAGAATGAATAATAGGTGCACCCCAGCCTTCTATTTATACTTTTCCTTCTATTTCTCTGTTGAGTTAGATTAACTCCTAGGGTTAACTTCTATTCTTTTATTGAGTTATCTTTTACTCCTTTTAACCTTTTTCCTCAAGTCAACTTAAGAATATAACCTTAGTCTAGTTGACCTTCCCCCTCAGTATGAGACTATGACCTAGTGGGGATGTCAGACCACTGAGTCTCCTCATCACCTCTTTATCAAGAGGTGGGGGACATTACTTTCTCCCCTGCTAGAAATTTCTTGTCCTCAAGCAATTCCAAACTTGCTTCTCTTACCACATGCTCCCTTTCCCATGTGGCATCCTCAATGGGTAAATCCTTCCATCTAATTAGGTACTCCTTGATGCTTCGGTTTCTAAGCCTCTTCTCTCAGACCTCTAATATCTCCTTTAGAATCAAAACAAGTTGTCCTTCCTCATCCATGGGAGGTAATACCTCAATGGGTGTGATGTGTTGGTTGAGGGCTTTCTTAAGGCAGGAGACATGGAAGACATTGTGTATTTTGCTTCCCTGTGGAAGCTCCAGCTCGTAAGCTACGGACCCTATCTTCCTACTGACTCTGTAGGGCCCAAAGAAACATGGTTGTAGTTTATCTGCTCCACTCCTTTTTATGGAATCCTTCCTATATGGTTGGAGCCTTAGGTAGACCAAGTCACCAACCTCAAAAATACGATCAACTTTGTGCTTGTGTGCTTGGACCTTTTGCTGGTTCTGTGCTCTCCATAGATGATCCTTCAGCTCCCTGAGAATGTCTTGGCTCTACTGTATCCAATCCTGTACCATAGGTGCCCTGATGTCACCAAAAGAAATCTCCCTAAAAGATAAAGGATCGTAGCTATATAGGGCCCTGAATGGTGATATGCCTATGGACATATGTTGGGTGGTGTTGTAGCAATACTCTCCTAAGTGTAACCATTTGGCCCACACTTTCTATTGTCCTGCCACATAATTTTTGAGGTAGCCTTCCACCCACTTGTTGACTATCTCTATCTATCTGTTTGTTTGAGGGTGATAGCTGGTGCTAGGGGTCAAATCCATACCAACCAATATAAATAATTCCTACCAGAATGTACTCATGAACCTACTATCCATGTCGCTGACAATGGTCTTGGGTAGGCTGTGCAACTTGAAAATCTCCCTAAAGAACAGTTCGACCACCTGTGCTGCACTGAAGTCAGTAGCTATGGAAAATAAGTGTGCAAACTTTGTCAACCTGTCCACTACTACAAAAATGCATTCCTTCCCTTGTGTCTTTGGAAACCCGGTGACGAAATCCATGGATATGCTCTCCCATTTGTGCTCCGGAATGGGTAAGGGTTGTAGTAGTCCTACTGGGTGTGGTGAGATCGGAAGAG
>CBVK0100852859.1:0-10498 GCA_900067695.1 Picea abies
TGGCAGAGTTACTCACCCTGGTTTATTGATATCAGTGTAGAGATTGCACATATTACTGGGATCACTTAGAGATATACCCACAATGATGAATGGAAGCCTTTTGAGTTGATTTCGGGCTAGATACCCTGCCCTTGTGTGTGGATCGGACTGTCGACTATCCCCCCAGGATTTATTGTTGTTGGTGGTGACCTTAGTGACCTATCTTTCTAGGTTCTTACCCGAGGTGACTATGGAGGGGAAAGTCTTCACGGTACCTGGAATTGACGTTGACCAAACTCACTCGGGCTCCTTGGAGAGTATACCCACGATTATGTGTGGGAGCTTGCACCAGGGTGTAAGTCCGTTAAGCAGGTCGTCAGCGTAACTTTTCCACCCTAGCCTAGCCCTTTAACGTCTCGTTGTTGTGATGATGGATTTCATCACCAACTAGTGGCTTCGAAATTAGAAGGTCTTGTTTGCTTGGTGTTGTTTCCTAGATTTTGTTTACTAACGCGTGTTGTTTGTTTCTCGAAGCTGACCATAGGATTTTCTTCATGAATTTTTTCATTCGTTTACAATAGCTCCTCCACGTCATTCACATAGAATGCAGGGTTTATATCCAGAGCATCTGGACGGTTCTCAACCCTTGCCTACAAGTACACCTGAGGGATCTCCTCGGAAAAGTGATGCCAGAGTCGTCACCACACCACAAGTGGAACGAACTGACTGTCTAGAACGTTTTTGAATTACAAATACTCAAGAGGACTTTCGACTTCACCCTGATTCTGAGAGACGTTTTATGCGAGCTGACTCTTCCAGAGACTTAATTGTTGTGTATTATGGATCTCCGACTGGACCCTTTCCCGGTATATAAGGCCAAGATCCTTTTTGGTCTACAGGCATTTTTCGACAGGACCTTTTTGGTCTAGGTTCACCTATCATTTCCAAAATCAACCTGCCTATGATTTCTGAAATCTCTAGTACAGAGACAGTACCGGTGACTACCGCTTATCACTTTACCGTCCCTGCCGAAATGGCCCATCTCACAACTACTTCGAGTGTTCCAACTGGGTTTACTGCGGTTAGTCTTGCTCCTATCAACACACTGTGAACTCCCAATGTCTCTCTGACACTACCACTTGGATACCGTGCGTTGAATGCTTCCATTCCTACTCCTACGCAAACACCATCGGGCTCTCCTAGTGGTCCTATTTTTTCTGGGCATTTTCTTCCAAGTTTTATCCCAACACTCCCTCAATTTCCTTTTGGACGACCTTCTTCGTCTTCTACTGGCAATCCTAATCCTAGTGGTGCTATTCCATCATTCACTCTAGCTTATCAGATTCTGGTTGCTGGCCAGTCTCATCAAGGTAGTATAACTCAACCCCTTCTTAGTTGGAAAAACCCAATTGGAACACCACCTTCGATGGGAGGACCCACTCCACCTTATGGGAAAAACATACCTCCATCTTTGGCCCAGTATTGGAATCAGTTGATCCAAAATCCTCTTCAATCGATTGTGGGGCAGCAGTTTCCAGATGTGTCTGTAACACCCCTAGCATGGGCCAACCATATCCCAGTTCGTTTAATCCCATTTGGGGGAGGAATTCTAAAACTCAAGCCCCTGTTCCAGGGTATAATCCGATGAGCTATTATTATGTCCATCCACCACCGAATATGCTTGGATCTTCACATTATATGCAGACTTCTTATGGTCCTACTGGTTTGCCGACAGGGCTTCCTCCCCAAAGCCACCAATACCCACAGGTGAATCGACAGTTACCCTTTATTGCCACTTTGGATCTTCTGGATTTGTCTAGGATTTTAAATGATCATATTCGTCACTCTCCCCAATGGCCTGTTATACCAGCCAAGCTTCCATCGGACATTCCTAAATTCGACGGAAAAGTGGAAGAGGACCCAAATAATCACGTTATGACTTTTCACCTATGGTGTTCATCTAACTCATTGATGGATGACTCTATTCATTTACGTCTTTTTCAAAGAAGCCTTACCGGTTCTGCTGCAAAGTGATATATTGAATTTCCACGAGGTTTCTTCTCTGATTTCAACATCCTAGCTATGGATTTCCTTACGCATTACCAATTACCAATCCATTATGAGACGGGGACCGAGATTTTGACTTCCTTCAAATAGACCAAAGGCACTCATATCTCTAATCACATCCATGAGTGGCGAAGGATACGACGTCTTATTAAACTTGAGCTCCCTGATCAGTTACTGGCCAAATGGTTTACAAAATCATTTGTGAATGAAATCGGTAAGGACATTGATATGGGTGGCATAGTCACGGAAGGGAAGGCTATAAGTCGTGCTCAATATCTTGACCTCGTTTATTCACAAATGGGAACACTTTACAATTTACTACCTGAATTACCTTGTCCTAATACTTCCAGCACTTCAACTACTCCAGCTGCCTCGCATGAGGTTGACGGTGTGATTGGTACGGCCCAAGCCCAATCACATTGTGTTTCAAGCACAAACCCTAAATATTCTTCTTCTAATGTTCAAAATGCTCTGTCTCCTACCACTCCCACCGAAAAAACTTTTGAGGTAAACGCAGTCCAATCTACCCCAGCCGGTAAAAACAAATCTAAAAAGGAGAGAGGCAAGAAGAAGGAGGGAAAAAATAATCCTCAAGTAGAGCAAACTAAAACTACCCCTGTTGACGATCGGGATAAGTGAAAACCACGATACCCTTGCCTTATCTGTGGTGATTATCACTACATGAAGGATTGTCCACGACGTTCCAAGGTCACTAAGTTCCTTTAGGGATCTCCAAAACCATCTACACCGGTTGTCTTGTCCCAACCCTTCCCGTCTCAACAGCAGGCTCAGTTGGTCATCCATGACCAACCTTCATCTTCTACCACCTCTTATGTTTTGATGTGTACGGGTGATTCTAAGAAGAACAACATTGCAGTCACTACTCGAGCCAAAGATTATTCTCCCTCTAAGGAGAAGGTTGATGATTTACCCTCTTCTTTGGTACAACCCTCTCCCACAACTCCACCTACCAACGGTCCTCTTCATCTCGAATGATCGATCCTCGACACAGTTTTGCGACCCCCCCCCTAAGGGTGTTTTTCGGAAATTGGCTTTCAATCCTCATGCTCGTGTGGCCCAGAACTACAGAATTATTGAAGATCTGGCCTAAGCACCTTCTACGATGTCAGCGTTTGAAGTCCTTCAAACTTATCCCGCACAACGGAAGGCACTGTTGAAAGCTATCAGTGGAATTGACCCGACAGACACGAATTTAATAATCTTTGACTTGGAAGATCATATTCCAAGGTTACCCCCTCAACTTGCGTTCCAGATCCAAGTTGTTATATCTGACAAGAAAAAATTTCGAACCGTTATCGACGAGGGTGCCTCGACATGTGTCATGTCTTTTGCTTGCTGGAAAGCCATTGGCTCTCCTTCTTTGAATGAATCACAAAACACTCTTAATGTCTTCAATGGCTCTAGTTTTAAGCCCTATGGTATCCTTCCTTCATTGCCCATCACGTTAGAAGGTAAGATGGTCCAAGTTGAAGAGGAAGTCTTTGATGCTCCCCTTGATTATAATCTTTTGCTTGGATGTAGTTGGATCGATTCCATGCGTGTCGTTGTGTCGACACTTTTTTGTGTAGTACATTCCCTCATCAAGGAAAGGTTGTTACCGTTGACCAACTTGCCTTCTTCAATTCTGACACCTGTACTGGAAATGTGTCGTTTATTGCTAAACCCCCACCGGGTTATGAGAATGTTAGTGTAGGCCTTCTGAAGGACTCCTCGTTAATGGGTACTTTCCCCATTCCACCGCTCGATGTTCCACACTCGTCTGTTGCTTCTATCAACATGATATCCACTTCACCTCATGAACTTCCTGCGTCATCCAACCCCTGGATAGTCCCTGACCCTGGAGATCATCTTCATTTTGGCGATGTCATGCCGTTAAGTCCAGTTGAATCCACCTATCAGGCCATTCAATCGGTAACACATTCTACCTCCTCTCTTGATGATTTGTCTCCCGATCCTTTTCGTTTTATTTTTCCCACTGATGAGATCATCATGTTTGTCATGGAGGACACCCCTTGGGACGATGGGCATCATCATTCCATCCTCTTTCTGGAGAAATATACTCTTGCGAACTACCAATGGATTTTGACCCCGTCAACCGTTGTCGTCATCTCGACCGTTCCCGAGTCTACACACGATGTGTTTTTTGAAGGGAACTTAAGTAATATCTCACCCACGATTCCCATTGACATATCCATTAAACCTGGAATCATCGAAAATTTCCATATTGGAGCTTCATGTTCCCGTGACGAAATAGTCACCTATACATCCATGTTCAAAGAGTTTTGTGATATATTCACCTGGAGCTACGAGGAAATGTCAGGTATCGACCCTAAGATTGTGATCCATGAGATTAAGACATATCCTGACGCTAAACCCATCAGGCAATGCCTTCGTCCATTTCACCCACATAAAGCGGCTGCTATCAATCTTGAAGTCGAGAAACTTCTGAAAGTCGGCTTTATTTATCCGGTGGCTCTCATAGACTGGGTTTCCAATCTTGTCCCGATTGACAAGAAACAAGGTACGATTCATGTGTGTGTTGATTATAGGGATATTAATAAAGCTTGTCCAAAAGACAACTTTCCTACCCCTTTCGTCGATCAGATTATCGATGACTGTGCCAGAAGTTAAATCTTCTCTCTCATGGATGGTTTCTCCGGCTATAATCAAATTAACATCATTCCCAAGGATCAACATAAGATTGCTTTTATTTGTCCTTGGGGTACTTTTGCCTACCGAAAACTTCCTTTCGGTCTTAAGAATGCTGACACAACTTTTCAATGCGCTATGTTTTATGCTTTTCATGATATCAAACACATCGTTCAACCATATTTGGACGATTTACCCGCTCATTCTATGTGCAGAGTCGATCACCCAACCCACTTCCGGGCCATTTTCGTTCGCTGTCGGTTCTACCGTATACGTTTAAATCTTCATAAGTGCATTTTCTGTGTAGAATCTGGCTGTCTTCTAGGTTTTATTGTTTCACGTCACGGGATTCGGGTGGATACTTTGAAGGTTGAGGCAATCCTTAATCTCCCTCCTCCTTCTACACTTTGCCAGTTGCAAAGTTTGCAGGGGAAAGAAAAATTTCTTCGTCGTTTTATCCCAAATTATGCTGACATAACTCCTAGATTTACGCAGCTATTAAAGAAGGATTCAGAGTTTGTCTAGCATACCATTGCCAACAATGCTTTTGAATCTTTGAAGTTGTCCCTCACACGAGCTCCGCTTCTCTTCCCCCCTCGATTACAGTCACGATTATTTCCTTTATCTTGCTACCTCGGAGTATACCATTGGCATGGTTCTCGTCCAAGAGGATGATGCTCACGACGAACATGTTATTTACTACTTGAGTCGAAGTCTCACGCCAACTGAAATCAAGTATCAACATGTCGAAAAACTGTCCTTGGCTATCATTCAAGCTGTTCAACACTTTTGGCACTATATCCTCTCTCGCAAAATTACGGTGATTTCCCATTGCAACCCTATGCAACACATTCTGACATGTTAATTGCTAGGGGGGAAATACTCCAAATGGATTTTGATACTCCAGGAGTTTGACTTGGAATTTGAACGTGCCAAGTCTAAGAAGTCCTTAGTCTTTTCTGAGTTGATATGCGATTTTCCCCATTCTGCAACAGAAAATGTAGCAGCAGATTCATTACCCAATGAATCTTTTTTCCTTATTAGCACTGATGATCTTTGGTATGGGGATATCATTATATATCTTCAAACCCAGAGTTTCCGGCCAACTTTTTCCAGTACTGAACGACGTCAAATACGCTATCAATCTCTTCAATACATTATCCTCGGGGATACTCTTTATCGTCGGGGGATTGACTTTGTTTTTCGACGTTGTCTAACGTTCGATGAAGCTGAGAAAGCTCTGAATGACTTCCATTCCAGAGCATGTGGTGATCATATGTCTGGGTATGCTAATGCCCAAAAGATCTTACACATCAGGTATTTTTGGCCTTCTTTGTTTAAAGACTACATTATTGTCATTCAAAAATGCCATGCCTGCTAGACCTACAATCAAAAAATTCGGTCACATCCTTCTCCTCTTCACCCCGTGGTCTCAGTTGGTCCCTTTGCGAAATGGGGCATTGATTTCATGACATGTCACCCTCACTCAACCAGGGGGCATGGTTACATCATTGTAGTCGTTGATTACTTTACAAAATGGGCCGAGGCGATGCCGACATTTGACAACACTGGAAAGACCACAACATTGTTTCTTTTTAATCATGTCATAGCTCATTTTGGTGTTCCCCAAGCTATCGTCACCGATCATGGTAGCCACTTTAGGAATTTTATGATGTCTGAACTTACTGAAAAGTTGGGTCTTCGCCATGATAACTCAACACCCTATTATCCACAAGCCAACGGCCAAGTCGAAGTGATTAACAAAGTTCTCATAACTATGCTTCGACGAATGATAGGGATTCATAAAACAAGTTGGCACACAATGTTGTTTTCGGCATTGTGGGCGTACTGGACATATGTCAAGTCCGCTACTGGGTTTACACCTTTTCGGTTAGTCTATAGTGTGGAAGCCATTCTCCCTATCGAATGCAAGATACCCTCTTTAAAACTAGTTGTTGAACTCCTACCCAACACTTCCGCTAAGGAAGAATGTCTATTGTATCTGATGCGATTGGATGAAACTCGACGCGATGCCACCCTAGTAATAGAATCCCAGAAGAAACGTGTCAAGGCCCAATGCGACAAGCAAGTCAAGCCTCGCGTTTTCTCCGAAGGTGATCTTGTTCTTCTCTATGAACAAGATCAAGATATGTTAGGAGCTAGAAAATTCGAACCCATGTGGCGAGGTCCTTATATCGTTCGACGAGTTTTGGAAAAAGGATCTTATGAGTTCGTAGATTACGATGGTATCCCTTTTAGTGAGCCCAAGAATGGGTTGTACTTGAAGAAGTACTATGCATAAAATCATCTGTGCACAAGTACTTGTATTTGTATTGTATCATACTTCTTTGTGTGTTAATATAGTTTTCTTTTGTCATTATCTGGTCTCTGCCCTTATGTGATGTTTTGTTTGATTTCCAGATTTCGAAGTATTCGCTACCCTATATTGGCTTCACTGATGGCGCTAGTCGTAGTACTCAGAACCTTGCTTCTGCTGCATGGGCAATTTACGCCCCTACAAATGAACTTGTCTCCTTACGAGGTCTGTGTCTCGGCCGTGCGACCAACAACATTGCAGAGTATAGCATTGTTATTGAATTATTGGTTGATGTTATCTCGCTCGGAATTCTTCATTTGGTTGTGCGACTTGATTCACAGCTTGTAGTACTACAGTTAAGTAATATCTATGCTATTCGAAGTCCTACTTTGTTACGGGTATATTTTCAAATTCGCCTCTTGGAACATTATTTTGATCACATTGAATATCAACATATTCCTAGATGTCTAAATACATTAACAGATGCATTGGCTAATTATGTATTGGACAGACATTTGAATCATTTATAAATCAATCACATCAATATTCACAAAATATAAGGTAAATCGGTAGAAGTCGTTTATATATATAACGATCAAAAGAGTTTTTTACAAAAAAAAATTCCGAAGACCAAAATGTCAAAATCGAAAGCTCATAGCTTCTAAAAAGTGATGTCATGGATGATGTTCATGGTAACACACGACTGCTCGAGCAACCCTACGGAGCAATCGACTCATGGATGCTGATACTCTTATAGTATGACGTTGATCGCGTCGTGGAACCTCTTCCAGAGTCATGTTTGGAATATCTACGGTCAAGCCCTCCAGATTTTGTTCCACCACTTGATAATCCTCAGCATATTGTGGTGTTGCCGCTACCACTCCTCGCCGCTAAATGGGAGAAGTACCAGGAGGTTGGTAAGGTCCAACATCTATGTTATCAACAAATGATTTTGTATTAATCTTTGGATGAACATATAAAACAAAAACAGTTGAATATGATAAAAATTCACAAAAACATTTAAAAAGAAAAAATGTGTGCACTTCTTACCAAGGTCCCCCCACTGAGCATCCTCTGGCAGTACTAAATCTGAATCTCCTCGGAAATCCAAGCTGGCATAAGTATAGTCATCAACCATCAACAGTTGTGGTTGAATCCAGTCAAAGAAAGTATCATCATACTTGATGATCGGTCCGGCTACATGCCGGGCCATGAGCTGACACCATCTCAGCATCCTTGGATCCCTGGGACCCAGTATATTCCACTCAACCTGCAACCTCAGTAATGGGACCCTCTCAATGAAGAAGGACACCAACAAAGATCTGCACCTGAATTGCTTCAGCTCACCTCGTCTTCACTTGGTCAACTGCTTTTGTATATTGCGAAGCACAACATCTTCCCAGTTGAACACTCGAGGCTCAGTACACTCAATAGCATACTGGAAGTAACTTTGTAACACCATGTGAGGAGCAGAACTCCCAACCATCCAAGCTACAGTGAATAAGATAGTACGGAGGGTCAAATATTATACCCCCCAGATAGTTACTTTTCCTTTCTTTCTCTCAACCTCGGGAACGCAGTGTAAACGATAGTATTCACTCATCTGTAGCCCACCATATCTGCTACTAGTCAGGCTCATATAGTATCCCCACCATGACAGTCCAGTCAAAAATTAAATTTCCTCAATGTCTAAGGACAGTGTGTGAACCCCCACATGAAATACCTGCTGATCAAGGTCCAACATATGCACCAGGTACTCTAATAGTCTGACTTGGGCCCTCATGCCCGGGATACGAAAGTACTTTAGGAGTCCACAGTCTCTCAAAAAAGCTATAGTAGGTGGATGATTTTCGACCATTGCATTGTCTTCTTCGTGCTCCCTTTTGCGCCATTCAAGCACCATTTTGATGGCCAATTACCTGCATAAGAGACACATTAAGAAGATTAGCAACTTTTTTCATGAATTCATTCTCTTTCATTGGCTAAAAAAAAAAAATTTGAGCTTTGCGGTTCTCGCAGGTGCCCTGTGTGCATAGTGCAAAAACCTCGCAGGCTGCCTTAGGGTCACCTATGAGAATGCCCCATTCTTGCAGGTCCCATGTAGCCTGCCCACGAGAATGGCTGCGTGCAAGTAGGGCTTGGAAAATCAAATAAAAAATGACATTTTAACCAATGAAATTGCAAAATTAAACCATGAAAGTGTTAAGGACGAAGAGCCTACCTTATTTTTGCAGACGGCTCGCCTAATGGTCTCTCGTAGCTCCCGCAAACTGACACCAAACTTTGAGGGTAAAAGAGGGGTTTTTTTAGCTCAAATAGTGGAAAGGTAAAAATGATGTGGTAAAAAGAGTATTTACTCCTTTTTATTTACTTTTACTATGTCATTTGGTTTTTTATGATTATTTATCTATTAAACCCTAATCCCTAATATTATTTTGAGTGTAACTTTTGCAAGCATGATGATTTTGATGGTCAAATACGGGGGTACAGACGCGTTTTTCTTTGACATCGCGTGTTTTTTATTGTTTTTTATGGTTTTTGTATAAAACCTCGAGCGTGGTCTTTATCCGTTCTTGCGCTCGTAAATACATGAGAACGTGATCGAGCATACTTTTATCACTTTTTCGGGCTCCACAAGGTTATACGAAAAAGGAACACCCCTGGAGTCCTCTTTAAGCTCTTTTCAGGCTCTCTAAACATGAAAAGATCACCGAGCGACCTTGCTATTTTCACGCTCGATAAAGTATTTGAAGTAAGCGTTTGGTGAGCGATAATTTATCTCTTTTTCAGTCTTATCCAGACTATTTTATGAAAAAAGAACTGAGAGAGTTCTCTTTTAATTGTTTTTCCAGTCTCTATAATCATGAAAAAACTTTGAGTTTTCTATCTCTGGACTCGTTAAACAAACATTGACAGACCCAAAATGGGACTGAACCACTCCTTCTTAGGGTTCGCTAAGAATACTCCGAGGGACTCGTCTGAAGGATGAGCTTACATCAACAAGCATATGTTATCCTCCTCAAGCTTGCGTAAAAATAAAGAGGTACTCGCCAGAAATGGTGGGGTGAAATTTGGGAGGGATATGTTTTCATATTCGTATTGATTGGTAGTAAGTGTCTCTCTTGAACATGACACCCCCTATTCATTACATTTGAAGCCGGTTTGGGAAATTCATTTTTCTCTCATTCGATTTATTACAAGGTCATTCCCTGTGTCATCTTTGAGTCAATACTGCCAAATCATTGGTCGTGTCGTTCATATGTTCAAGAGAAGTCCATCTGAAACCTATATTGAGTCGGACATCTGCAATTATCCATTCTCTATGTTGTTGGTCACTATAATTGCTTAATTAATTCAAACAACCAAGTGAAACATAAATTATCAACCTAGGGAAGTCTTTTGTTTCAAAGATAGTTGCGCACTGTATATGCTCAATTCCAAAAGCATTTAGTGTTGTAGTAAGAA
>CBVK0100852860.1:0-10498 GCA_900067695.1 Picea abies
CCAATATTAGGGCTTAACAAGCTCTTCCCTTAGTACCCTGTTTTGTTTTTATATTTTTTCTTAGTTCTTCAATTACACTAAGGATTTATTCTTTGAAGTTCACTTCTTCTTCATATTCTGAATGTTTATCATCTTGAGTTTTTATTACCATAAACAGAAGCCCTGGTTCTTCTTCTTCATTTTCTTCTGATGGGATATTGTATTCTTGGGTAAAGAACATTTTCTTTTTCTTGTAGAACTTATTTTTATTATTAGTTTTGATTTTCTTCTGATTTTTTAAGGTTTTTTCGTCATCACTTTCCTCCTACTTAGGAAGGGACATTTATTGGAAAAGTTTCCAATATTGCCACAATTGAAACATATTAGAGAAATATTTCATTTGTATTTCCATGTCCCTTTCTTCAGTTTCTTTATGAAGTTGGTAGTATCCTCATCAGATATATTTGATAACTCATTATTGGTCATTTTCTCCTGGCTCATCTTTGTTTTAGATGCTTTAAAGGCTATTTATCTTTTTGATGATTTATCATTCCCTGTTCTCATTGCATATGTTGCAAAAATTCGATAAAGTTGATCAACTGTGAGTGTGTCAAGATCAGGCATATCTTCAATTGTAGAAATCTTGGCACAATATCTCATAGGTAATGACCTTAGTATATTTTTCACAATAGGTTTATCTATAAGTTCTTCTCATGTTTCTCTTATTGAATTAACCACTTAATCTACCCTATGAAAGTATTCATCAATGTTCTCTTTTTATTTCATTTTCATATTTTCAAACTGAGTTCTATAGGTATGTATTTTGGCTTACCTGACTTTTCTATCTCCTTCATATACAACCTCCAATTTGTCCCAGATTTCTTTGGTTGAATTACAATGCATAACCTTCACACATATAGAATTTTTCAACCCTCCTAGAATTGCATTAGCTACTCTTGAGTTGTCATTGCATATTTTCTTTCCAGCAACATATTTGGGTGGAGTAGTTGGTAGTGTAACCATCTACAATAGATTGCCAGATATCAAAACCAAGAGCCAACATGAAGTTTTTCATTATTATTTTCCATAGAACATAGCCACCTCCATTGAACAATGGTGATTTGTTGTTAGACATTCCCTCTTGTTGATCCATCTTCAAGATCTACCTTCTATTTTTTTAGACTGTGTTGAAGGCACCCACTCTGATACCAATTGTTGGAATACTAAGAGGGGGGGTGAATCAGTATTACCCTTTTTCAACAATTAGCATTTACTTTTATATTTTGTTAATTACTACAATAGATCAACAATGGACTTGTTTGCAAAATCAATTATATAAATATAGTTAATAGCAATTACAAATCTTTTATGAAGAATAGTGAAGAACACCAATCTTTTTAGAGAACCAACTCTAGGAGACACAAATCCCCTTATTCAAGGAACAAACCCTAGGAAGCGCCAATTCCCTTGTCTTTAGAGCACCAACCCCAGGAAGCACCAACTCCCTTGTCTTTAGGGCACCAACTCCCTTGTCCTTAGGGAACCAACCCTAAGAAGCACCAACTTCCTTGTCTTTAAGGAACCAACCCCAAGAAGCACCAACTCCCTTAATTTACACTTACTTAGTAAAGGATATGAATCCTTATGTGCTCCTCCCTTCCACCCTCACTTCATAAGAATCATCAATTCTTCTTATTGTACTCTGTTTCTATTTTGATCTTCTGATCTGAACTTCAGAGACACTTATTCTTCACCATTCATCCTTGCTTATATAGGCTCCCAACTGGTGTGAGCTATGAAGGATTGTGTCCCTTTGTTTGGACCATTGCACCTCTTTATTTAGATTAATAATAATAATGTTTTTTTTTCTTCATTATTATTCAAACATTATCATGAAGGATTTTCAAATTACTTAGAGTGTTTTTCATAAATCGATCATTGATATTGTAACACCCATGTTTCCCCTAGATTGTAATTAATCATTAATCATAATGACCATTTTATGGCATGGGAATACTGTAAATGTATTATTGTTTGAATAGACAAACAACTGACTGTGGGGGTGAAGCCTTGAAAGTACTGGCCATGATATCACTAGAGGAAAGAATGTGAAAACTATAAGAGAGGGTTCATTATATCAAATGACCCCAAATTTCCCAAGGAGGAATCATTTAATGAAGAAAGGACCAATGGTTGAACCATCAACCAACCCCATGAATGGAAGCATGGTCTAGCTGTGGAATGTCAACCCGAAGTACCATAGGGTCCTACAGACCTAGAATGACCTGAGTTTCCTTCTAACAGAAGGAACTGGATAGGAAGGATAACCTTCTCAAGGAAGGATGTGCGTACAAGACATGTAAGGGAATAAAGGGAAGAGTGGAGAATGTGAGAAACTCTCCAGTTGAGAACGAACAAAAAGTCATGAGCTTGATGTTGAGGGAGCATATGATAAACCTCATCGAGGCCATGACAAAGTGGGAAATATATGAGAGTATACAGAGAATGGGACCTGAGCAGAGGTCGTGAGCTTGATGTTGAGGAAGAATATGATAAACCTCGCAGAAGATGTGAAAGAGAAAGGATCGTTGAGAATTGGCATAAATTCCCTGGTGATATCATGGCTTGGCACGGGGGTGGCCAGAGCACTAAAAATGAATTCTTTTGAGCCTATGGTTGGGTGGAAAGGAAAACACCCACAGTCAGTTAGTTGGCGGCAACCTATAATAGATAAGTATTCTCATATCATGTGTAATTGAACTGTAACTATAGATTAAAGTTGGATATCCTATGAATGTTTCAAGGATGTGCATTTTTTCTTAATGGTTATAATTTATCCCTTGAATTCTACCTGATTTCATATTTAAGCAAGGAATTATTTGGATTGTACACGTAAATGCATGATCCTTGTGGTGGCTCAAGTTAAAATAAATGAACTGTGAGTTCGACGACCTTGGTCATAGTTTCACATGTGCATGTTGACACTCCTAGTCATTATGAGTCTCATAGAGGAAGGATTTTGTTAAGCTCAGGAGAGGTAGTGCATCTATACACAGGCTCTTTGCAAGGCGGGCAGATAATGAGAACCTCTTAATTTCTAGAGTTCATGAATGAGCACAAGGGGTGTGCGGAAGAACCCCTCTAAGTGTTAAGTTCAGGATAAATAGTGCAAAGTGCCTAAGTATTTTAGAGTTGACGAAGCTCAGGAAGGATAGCGAGATTCAATTCTCGAAAGGGACGATCCTTTCGTTTGGAACACAAATGGATGATATTAGTTCAGGAGGAGTCGAATCTCTTCACGATCATCGGATCTAGAGAAGGGATGTGGATCTTAATCCTTTGATCCCTTCAGACTTCAAAGATACGGTGAATTGGGTATATTCATCATACAGGAGGTGAATCCCCCAAAGACCTAAAGTCTCGAAGTTAATCTGGGTCGTAGAATCTGAGGATTCTCAGGAGCTATCTCGACCATCGGATCTACGATGTAGTCATCCCGACGTTGACCACTTCGGGAGGACAGGGGTGTTCTAACGTCAAGACCCCCCCAAAGGTCTGAGTCGCGAAGTAATCTAGGTCATGGATCTAAGGATCCTTCAGGACCCTTCTTGACCATTCGATCATAGGGACACGTGTATCATGTCGAGAGCACGTGGGGGACTATGTGTCGAGTGACGAAGTTTCTAGGTATGGAGACCTCATTGCAAGGTAAGGGAGCATTGGTGACCTAAGGCATGTGTCGCGTATTCTTATCAATGTGTCCTGGGATGACAGATGTCCCTCTAGGAATGGCCTAACAATGGGACCCAAGGGACCCTTGAGCGGAAGTTACGAGCCGTAGATCTCTGGGGTTATGTGGATACCCTTGGATCATCAGATCTAGGTTGTGGTAAGCCCAGTGCTAACTGAATCTGAGAGAATCAAAGTGTGAAGGAACGAGGAATCCTGAAGGTCAGAGTCTCAAATTCATCCCATCCATCTGTTGGAAAAGGACATGTGGTGGAAGATCTATCACTTTGGAGAAAAATTAGTCTGGGAGAAAAAAGGAGTTGGTTAGAGAAAGAACTCCCGAAGGCCAAAGCTTCGGAGTTCATCAAAGCCAACCATCAATAGAGGACATGTGTTAGAAAATCCTTCATTTTGAAGGATAACCACCTCAGAGAAAGTGGGGTCACGTGGATGGATAACTCCCGAAGGCTAAAGTGTCGGAGTCCACCGTGACCAATGAACACCTGAGGAACTTGGGAGAGGTATATCTTCTAGTTCTGAGCTCGGTTTTGAGCATGGAGATCGTGGTTAGAAATATCTAGATGATCATAATGTGATAGAGACCCTGAATGGAGGATTTTATTACTTAAGGAGAAAGAAATTTTAATGCCCCATCCCTTAAAAGAGCATTTAGGGGTCGAGTGTATTACAAATTGGTATCAGAGCACGGCAGCAACACTTGGTCTACTTGGGATCATGCACGATTCATATGAAAATATTTTTTGGAGGACTTTAAGGGGTAACACCCTATCTTAACCCATTTCTGAGAAGCTTAGTAAACCTCTACGGAAGAGAGGAATGATATATTTCATTGTTGATAGATATTTTGGAAATTTGCATTGTATGTTGCTAATGTTTCCAAATAAAGAAGTTGACTTCACTCTGCAATCGTATATGTTGTTGTACAGACAAAAGATTGGGTTACCAAGGCTAGGATGAGCATGTTGAGAATATTACTGCCAAACAGAAATCATCTGCATAATTTCCTTGAGTAGAAGGATGCAGATTTAAAATACAGTTGGGATTTTACCCAACGATATTGAATCATTCTAGTCTATGACAAAGGAATCCTAGCATTTCTTTGGGAAATGATAGTCAATCCTATAGGAGTGGTATGGTGTTGATGGGAACTAATAGAAACAATTGGATGTGAATGGATGCAAGGGATCTGTAGCATTAATAATTAATGCTTTAATGAAGGGTTAAACCTTATATATCTGTATAATCCCTCACAATCAGAGGAATGAGTCTAGTGACCATTCTATGAAAAGGGGGATCATGTGCAGATCTCAAGTTTCGAAGGGAACTAAGAAACGAATTTTGTTTCTGGGTATAGGAAATGTTGGACAGGGTTTTTTCTAATCAAGCTAATAAATGGAGCTATAGAAATATAGAGTGATTGAGTGAGAAATCACAGCAGCCTCCCTTGCTTGGTGGATAGAAAACTAATCTGCCAGATTATTGTGGGAGGAGGAGAGTGGCCTCCATCCCTAATTATTGTTGAACAGAAGGAAGAATTCTAGGTGTAATGGTTAAAACTAATCTTGACCTAAAGATACTCTAGATTTCTAAACTAGGATACTTAGTAAGTAACATAATTTGAAATTGCATTTGGGATTTAAGGGAATAGTCCAAATGATATTAGACATTAAATTGTTATAATCAAGGTAAAATGGTTGACTAAATGTTGATCCTGAATGTGGTAAAGGAAGTGTTGGGGCACTTCTAGAAGCCCAATGGGTCAGATTGACATCCAGTGGTGGATAGTAGCCATATATATATAGTTGGACCCTAGTGAAGGGAATCTAGAAAAGGATTTTCTTGATCGGAAGGTTTGTTGATCAAGACCAGTTGGAAGCTAGATTGGTTGTTTTATCACCTTGGGCATGGTCATAATTTCCCAGAATGTATTTATGAGTGGGAAATTTTTTCATGAAAGTTGAGGAAAGAGTGTTTTCTTTCTAGTTGTTACCGCATAGAAAGGGAAACATAGTTATGACTATGTCGGTTAAACTTCCAGGTGGATATCTTGTGAATGACTGGAAGCTCTCAACTAAGAGGGAAACTTAGTGTTGAGTGTCCCTATGAGGCTTTTCATAAGGCTGGAAGAAATATCCTTGGAGGAGGATATGGAAGTCTGATATGTCCATGTTCATGTATGACATGGAAAGGGTGCAAGCAATTAACTTGCATGATGAATGTTTGGTTAGGTTTGTATGTGTTTGAATGCATGGGTTAATGCATTGAGAGGCTTCTTGACATAAAGACTGATATTAATACCAATTAGGTATGAAAGATATTAAATTTTCTAGTGGTGCACATGCATAATGTAAGGATAAATGTATACTAAAGGCACAAAATGGCTTCCTTTATGAGAGATATGTAAGGCAAGAATTGCACTTGCCAAGATTAAGTGAATACCATGGATGCATGGTTTACTCCATTTTGAAGATTCATGAAAGCTTTGTTTTGAATGATAGCTTAAGGGGAATGTGCTCCATTCCCTCAATAAATACTAGTATAAATAGAAGAAAGAGTGGGCGAGCATGGATGTTATGTTGTCATGATAAGAGGCAAATGGTTTTGCCTTTAAGGGTCACATGAGAATGATTGTGAACAATCATGAGTTGACTGATTTTAAAATATAGATGTAGGTGGGCTATGAAATATAAATTTGGCAGCTACACACAGGCTTATGATTGTGCGTATGGTTAAGCACATCATGGATGTAAGTTAACAAGACCATAATGTGTGAGGATACATAATTTGGATGCATGACAAATATGCATATTTATATTTCTTATGAAATATCTGGTACCCAACTAAATCCAACTCAAGGTTGAGGCTATCACATATAGTGAAGGATATGCAATAAGGAAGTTGGATGATGAAGGAGTTTCTTATGGAGGAACCGTGTGAAGACTCTGTCAGGAGAACAGAATCACAACCTTATTGACTACTGAGAATTAAGAAGTGAGCTACAAGCTTGTATGTGTATATATATATATATATAAGAATCCTGGTTTACATTTTGGAAAAACATCACGTAACGAATAGAAGACTAATAATGAATATTGACCATTCTGAAAACTGAATGGTAACATGTAGGATGCACAGGTTAATGATTAATCATGGACAAAAGGATTTTCTATTAAAGCATGTTGATGTATCCAAAGAGTTAGGATGAGCCTAACCAAGGCTACTCAATAAAAGAGTAGAAATATCACAACAAGAAGTAGATTGCATAAGTAAAGGGGGAGAAAAGGAGGAACACTTTTCTCACCCTAAGAACCCTGAATTGAGTAACAGAGTCGTAGGATTAAAAAAGTAGTTGTGGAAACCAGTACAGATGGTAAAAGGAAAATAAACCCCCTGAGTATGATTAAATGAATAAATGATTATGTTTGACTAAATGGGCTTGGTTGAAGCCATGATTAAGAAAAGGCGGTGAGGCCTTAGCGATAACTCAACTGGGCTGAAAAGCCCCAGGCGGTGTAGAAATAATTGGAAGAAGGGGGGATCCCTCAATTCTTTTATTGTTGAGTATTATGTTTTTGCTGAGATGAGAAAGCTAGTACACTGATGAAACTCACAGGTTTCGACAGCATAGTGATGATGGTTATATTGTTGTAGAAACAATCGAGATCCATGTGTGTTGCACTCATGAAAACATTTGAGGATAATGTGATGAAGTGCATAAATATATGCTAGAAAATTTTGCATATGTTTTATGGATTTGAATGTTATAATACATGCATTTTGTTTAATATTACAATTGATGTAATTGTGACTATAATGATGCATGCTATGTATAGAAAGGAATTGGAGTTGTTGAGGAAGACAATTGCCAATGATGGGAAACCTCAAATAGAGGATGACCATGAGAAGGCTGTAGTTGAAAGATTGTTGATAGGGCTGTAAAAGTCCCCATAAAGCATTGTTGATGAGGTAAAAATCAGAAAGAGGGTGCTAGCAGCCAAGAACCAGTATAAAAATGTGCATGCCTATGTGACACAAGGTATGAATGGATTTGGTAAGAACCCCTTCTGAAATATTTTATTTTCTTAATGTTATGCATGAACTTTTGAAAGGAAATTGTATGCCTTGTGTTAGCACATAAACCTGTCACGCTTTGTGAGTTGTGTTTTCCACTTAAGTCTATAATTTTTGCCTGTTTTTCCTCTTTTGCAAACCAATTGTAAATTCTCCTCTCAGCTTATATTTTTTTGTTGTTGGTCTTCACCCATTCAATATACCTGTTTTCTTTAGCGTCTCACCTAAGAAATATCGGCCTTAAGTCTTTATGTTTTTCCTAATCCAATCACGTCTCTCGTTGCCTTTGTTGTTGATCCTTTTGTTTGCCCGAGTCCTCTATCACTCTTCCTAGTAGCTATTCACAGGTCGCAATCGTCAGCACCAAGCACAGGACTTGAAGATTTTAGTATGGATTCAAATCAAGCGAGTGAGAAAGATAACCCTTCAACAACAAAGATCCTTCAATCCGATCAGATCAATGGCCATGAGGTGATCGGGACCATACAGTTGCACGAGGAATAGCTTCAAGCAGAGTCAGGAAATCGTGATGCCATCTTAGTCGTTGGTATCAGAAGGACACATGGTGCACGATTAGCATAGTCGTGATTTCGCGAGTTAGAGAGATCAAAGAGTGGAGTCTTTGGAACTCACGAGACGCAAAATAGAGAAAAGATCACATTCGTTGATCGAAAGGGAGATATGGACCGTTTGATCAAAGGTAAATCTGGGTTGTCCAATCAGAGGAGATGCATGGCAGCCAATATGAGTGTCGTGATTTCGTGACTTGGAGTTTTGAGCATGGAGCGCATCATGAATTCACGATGCATGAAATTGCGACGCGCCTAAGAGTTAGCCCCAGATCGCAACCCATAGTCATATAGAAGGTGGGGCCAAGAGAAATATAAGTGCCCATTCAATCAGTAGGATCATGATTTCATGGATCGGGTTTCAGAAGTGGAACATGGTGTGATACCCCCGAAATGATAAATCGTGAAACATTTGAGAATTGGGCCCGTGGTCTCAACACATGATCACATGGGAAGTAGGTCTAGAAAAAGGGGCCAGTGCTCATCGCATAGCTGGAATTTCATATTGTCAGGGAAAATATCATGGTCGTCCATTTTGAAGCAAGTCCGACCATTGATTAGAGTGGGCCATTTCGCAAAAGCAGGCATCGGGACTTTTGAAAGCAAGTGGAGTGAGAACCCCCGAAAGACGAAATCCCAAAATCTCATAGGGGATGCATAAGTTCGTGGCCCGATGTCAAATGGAGCAATGGATAGGAGTTGTTCCAAGAGCCAAAAGTGCTCATTTTGGTTTCATCAGAAGATTTTTGTGGTTTCAAAATGTTGGGCTTGACTTGGAGGAGTCGCGAACGTCTCCTAGAGAATTCATGGGCATTAGGCTCCATCTCAATCCCAATGCAGTTAATTAATGGAAATGGGGGGAGGTAGTTGAAACTATGTTTCACCCCGTAAATGGAAAGCATGGAAAGGCCAGTCATGGAAGAAGACTGTCAACCCAAGGGCCCTCTATCAATGGATTTTCCTACAAATCCCATACCGATCTGAGATCGTGTCTGACAAAAGAAAGCAAGTGTGGTCAGGTAGAGGAAGGTAAAGACACCTAGCATTGAATGTAATGACCAGAGCATGTTTCTGAAGGGAGCAATTTCTCTGAGTATATATACTCAATTTTCATATTTTGTAAAGGTCAAATGGTTGAGCCAGGCTCCTTGCTTTTGTAATATTTTTATGAAGAAGATTAGTTCTCTGGTTATGTATTTTTTTTTTAGACAAATTGATTAAACTAAGTCATCTTTCTTACTTCACCTTATTTTCCTTTGATACTGAGAGAGTTCATGTTTGATTGATCCTCATGGATTGTTGTAACTGTATTATGATAAATGTTTGATTATAGTGTTGTTATGATTTCTTTTAGCTTCCTTGAAATTTGAATCCAAGATGACCTTATGTTTAAGTTTTTCATCCTTAGGCTATTGGAAAATCTGATGTTCATAGCAGAGCTCTACACCTTTCTCACTAAATCTTCCTCCTACTCACCTTCCTCCTACTCACCCTTACTCCAACTTACTGACTGAAGTTGATTCAAGGCCTCAATGGCTAGTGCATGCTAGTCCAGATTTCTGAGTTAGAACATTATTATCATTAAGTCATGACCTCCATTTGATCACCTAAAAATCATTTACATTTACTGTATAAACTAATGGGTACTGGGCTTACCTTCAATGTAATCTGAAGATGACTTCTAGTGCTAACATTTCTCGTGTCGTTGTCAAGGACGAAATTGAATATTTTCTATGGGATTGAACAACAAAGCTTACTAGTTTTGAAGGTGCATCATAACTTAGTACATCCAAAGATTGCAACTGTGCACCCAGGAACTCCACTGTGGTGACTCCATTGAGGCAAATCCACTGGCGAATCCATTCTTTCAGTTGTGGTTTCTAGAGGCAGACACATGAGGTCTACTCCATATTTTCCTTTAGCAACACCCAACGTTGACCCAGAGAAAATTATCAAAAGGAGAAAGGCCCTTCGAGAAGGAACTTCCATTGTTGAACCAGGTATTTCTAATTATTTTCATGATCCTTCTATAGAAACTCCAATATCTGCTTCTCATTTTCCTATTTTTCCATATGTTGGAATTTCCCAAACTTTAAATTTTTGGAGTGTTCTTGTGAGATCGGAAGAGC
>CBVK0100852861.1:0-10498 GCA_900067695.1 Picea abies
CATTCAGAGTCTTTCTTCTGCAAACTGCCGAAAGCCTGTTGCCCAAAGTTGTTTGTTCACCTTTCTCACTAAGTCTTCGACCTGTTCATATTTTAATCAACCCACTGGCTAAAGTTAGATCAAGACCTCCTTTTTCCCATACATGCTAGACCCAGTCCCTGAGTTAGAATGATACTTCCTTGAGTCTTTACCTCCATTTGATCATCCTTTTAAAACTATTGTGACATAAACTGATGGGTGTCGGGCTCTTCTCCTGCAAGCAATATAGGAGTGACTTCCGACGCTAACACAGTCTCCGCTTTCTTTTGAACAACACAAGCCATGTGCAAAATGCACTTACTGACCATGTGTGGTCAAATGTGCCCATTCCTCAATACAACATCTTTATCTTAGACACATATTGGTTTGATCACGATACAATTGGTATTGCACTTGAATTATGAGATATACATCAAACATATTGCAAAGTCATATTTATATGTTTCAAAGCATATATGTATAGCTTGTTGCAAAAAACAACAAATTATCCAACTTCTTAGTTTTCCCTAGTTTGTACACATACTGGTTTGGTCACCACACAATTGGTGTTGCACTTCAATTATGAAATATACATCAGGCATATTGCAAAATCATATTTCTATGCTTCAAACCATATATGTCTATCTTGTTGCAGAAAATCGAGATATCCAACTTCTTAGTTTTCCTTGGTTTGTAATTGCTTTTGGTCACAATTTTTTTTTTGCGAAAAAAAAATTATATATATATATACACACACACACAAACTTGAATGAACTAAAAAATAAAATAAATAATAAAAAAAGAGGTACATTCTTCTAACACTATTTGTTACTCTATTCCTCTTATTCTATTTTATTTAGTCTATGTACATAGTACTTGTTTTTTTCTTTACATGTCAACTTATGTTCATGTCCATTTTGTTTTGTGCTTTTGTTCATAGAAACAAACAGGAAAACTAGACACCGCAAAGAACTCCTAACCGGGAATGTAGAAAAATCCATGCAAAGGTGTGTTTTTCTACCCGTGGTCCATATCCAATAGTTTTTCGTTTACTCTGTCTGTATTTGTTGAATTGGTTTTCAGCTCTGTTTTTTTTCCCTCCTTGGACACTTCATATCTTCCTCTACATTGACTTGTCTTCATGTCAATTATATTTTATGTGCTACTATCTTGAAATAAATAAATTTGTACTCCATCTTTTCTTTTCATGTGTTCCTACATAACAGTTTGCTTTCATGTCAGTTCTTACCTCCCTTTCTTTTTCCTATTCTATACTTAGTCATTCTCCCTTTTTTTCTTCCCCTCTATTATCCATTTCTGATTCTATACTTAGTCCCATGTCTATGCTCGCAGGTTCCCAAGACAGCGGAGTGGCAGATTTCATGTCCATCTATATCTCTACATCACGAGTCTGATCGATCGTCGTTCATTTTCATAGTTCGCAAATTTTATGGTCGTCGGTTCCTGCATAGGCGCCATGGAACTCTCATGCCCCGTGTGTGAGGTATACATATTGCGCCTGAAACTTCGGTGATCTACAATTCGACCAAGACTCGAAGCTTCTGACTCGTTTTTCCCAACATCTGTTGATATTTCAAAACATTTGTTGATATTTTTCCCAGTTCGTCTCAATAGTTAGCCAATTTTATGGCCGCGGGCTCCCCCCCAATGCATTATCAAACTCCCATGCCCCATGTTTCGATAACATCTTTCATCCAAAAATCTAGTTATCTACAATTCAACCCCGGACTCCTCGAACTCCCAAGCCTCACTCTTTATCAAGCTCACAATTAGTATATCCATCTATATCTTAACATCATGAGTCTGACCGAGCGCTTTCGTTTCCTTAGCCAATTTTATGGCCGCGGGTTCCCAGCTACGCGTTATCAAACTCTCATTCCCTATGTTTCAAGTATACATATTCCATCCAAAACTTGGGTGATCCATGTCTATGCTTGCGGGTTCCCAGGACGGCGGAGTGGTAGATTTCATGTCCATCTATATCTCTACATCATGAGTCCGACCGACCATCATTTGTTTTCAGAGTTTGCGAATTTTATGGCCGCGGGTTCCTGTGTGGGCACCATCCAACTCTCATTCCCCGTGTGTGCAGTATATATCTTGCACTCGAAACTTCGGTGATCTACAATTCAACCCGGACTTGAAGCTTGCAACTCATTTTTCCCAGCATCTGTTGATATATTTACCAGTTCGTCTCAACAGTTAGCCAATTTTATGACCGTGGGTTCCCCCCCAATGCATTATCGAACTCCCATGCCCTATGTTGGAATAACATCTTGCATCCAAAACTCTGGTTATCTACAATTCGACCCTGGACTCCTCCAACTCGTAAGTCTCACTCTTTATCGAACTCACAAATTGTATATCCATCAATATCTTGACATCACGAGTCTGACCGAGCACTTTCATTTCCTTAGCCATTTTTATGGACGTAGGTTCCCGGGTACGCATTATCGAACTCTCATTCCCCGTGTTCCAAGTATAAATCTTCCATTCAAAACTTGGGTGATCTACAATTCCAGCACAGAATCCTAGGTTCAAAAAAGTACTAAGGCACCTTTAATTCTCGTCCATGCCCGCCATGTTCACCCCTTCCCAATAGACATTAATTATGATTTTGTTGGTGACAGTTCATAGATGTTCGAAAATATTGGCATTAATAAGTGGAAATCTTGAGGTAATCTCCCATTAAAATGCATTTATAGGAGAATATTATGGAATCTGATTAGTTTCCTCTGTCAATCTTGAATTTGCAAAAAAATGGTGGTTGTTTTGTTTTTTTTAAGACCTCATCGTAGAAGGAATTCAATATTTTGTTGGCCCACTGTCATCTACAAAGGTGTTCACATGATGTTGCTCTGTAGTATTGTGCGCATAATTTTAGAACCTTACAAGTTTGCATATCTGAGGCTCTGTCTGCATATGAAAATGTTGCTCCACCATTCCAATTTGAACATAGTTTGCATTTGGGCCAAAGAGAACAGCAATAAAATAAAATAATATGAAATTTGTTTAAGTAAATATTAAGAAATTATCTTCTGACTTGAACCTGCTTTTGTCAAAATCTAGGTATATTACACAGTTTTCAATGTTTTCCCTGCTTTTCATTAGTTTCTCGATTTCCCTACCATCTTTGCATGCTTTCCCAATGCAAATTGATGACGCTTTTATTAGCTTTGAAAATATTGGCATTAAAGGCAAAAAGGTCGAGGACATCTGCCATTAAAACACATTGAACCAAGATTTACCAAAGATTGTATTATGATGTTGCAATGTCCATTTTAAATACAACGAGGAGCAAAGGAAGGTTTTCATCACCTTATGGATGTAGCTCGACAACATGTTTGTGGAGATACCCTGAATATTTTCGGGCATGAGGACCAGCGTTTCTAGTGGTCCATAGCTTATGACTAATACTCGTCCACTTCTACCCAGATGAAAACATCTAAAATTTCAATGGCACATTGTATCCCCGATTTTTTTTTTACTTTAAGGACTTGGTCACATGCTACGCTGAGAACTATATTCCGAACCAGCGGATTGTCCAGATGGGCAACCATTTCCAAATCTCCCTATCGCCTAAAGTGTTTTGAAAGATGTTAACACTTCCCGACCCAATGCCTACTTTCAAGGGAAAGAATTGCAAGCATCTCTCAAAGAAACATGGCAATGAATTAGACCTCTTGCCGAATTTATTACAGGACCCAGCTCCCGCTCCCCGGGACATGGCCATATTACAGGTTAGTGCATGTAAAAACCTTTTTCAGCAAATTTTATTGCTTTTCACGAGGACAATGAGACAAGCAAGTGCAACCAGCATCTCTCAGATCATTCTGTATATTTTATATTTTACGGTCAAGCAACAAACCATATTCCATTGTCGCAAGCTGATTTCCATTCAAAACTCTTCCCAGTTATTGCAATACAGGAGGAAGAAGAAATTCTTTATGCCACTTTATTTAATTTTCGTCGTGCTAAATTACTATCCATTTCCTGGACTATCTATGTGTAGGAAGATCAACTATGAATTTGACCCATTAACATTATCACACCAGAAATTATGGAGACACGGTGCTTGCCAACAATTTTATAAGGTCTTCAATTATTTTGTTTCATTTTTTAAAGCATTGATATTTGGAAGGTATTTCCCCCGGTTTTTTGGCCAGCCGACAATCTTCCTGGATAGGAAGGGCACAATAGAAGAAATGGAGAACTATAATGTTATAAGGATTTTTGGGTCTAAACAAAATCCTTGCTTCCTTCCATGTCACATATCTGGTACAATGTTTTTTGCTGGAATAACAAGGGAGTACATCTATTGGTTGCATTTTTTCCATGGAAAAAGGAAAGGACAATTCATGTCTATGCCTTGGGAATTCCAGGATTTCATGGTCAGGAACCACTTCAACAGTGTTTTCACTTACATTATCATGAATGGACTCTGAACCAATACTAATGATTTGCACAAGCAGAATCGAAAAGACCCAGGTGAAAAAAGTGCCCAATCCTCGACTGCCACAGCCAAGACCATAGCATCTCATGGCAGTACTCCAACGGCTTACCCAAGTAACAAAGTCACACAAAATTCTTCAAGCGAAGGAGTAGATAATAACTCTCCCTCCAGCAAAATTGAAATTTGTCACAAGCTTCCCGTCGGCAAAAAACGTAAAACAATAGTCCAAGAACGGGAGGGACCGAGGGGAGAAATTGATATCTATGATCTCTCCCTCAAAGATATGGAACTAGAAATTGACATTGAAAAATGTTCACTGACGATGATCACCTAGACAGCACTGCTCCTCACAATCCTGGGATGGAAATACTTGGCATAGATACATTGAACAAAGAAGATTCTTTTGCATTTCAGAGCATTGTTTTTTACAACAAATCAAAAAAATTTATTATTGAAAACAAAGATGTAAAGAATAAGAAAGGCACATATCGTTCAGAGTTCAACCTATGCAACATGCGCCCTTCCCAGATATCCAAGATGCACCGAGCAACTGAAGATGCTCTAGACAACTCTATTAGCGGCCTTGAAATGGAGAACCTCATGTTAAAGACACGAATCAAAGAATTGGAGGCAACTCTAATGCCTCTTCCACTGTTTTCTACTCCTTTGGCAATGGTCGGGTCCACCGCACTTGCGCCAAAGTTAAAAGGATTAGCAAGTCTTCTCACATCGGCCCAAGACTATGTGGAAAAGAATATAAACAAAATAATGGAACTAATAACAGAAGCTTGGGAGATGTCAAAGAATATGGTCTCTTTTGGAACAAGAGTGCATACTTTTCATGAGTATTTGCAAGCAGATCTCAAGAATGAGTAAGGTTTTTATCTTGATGCAAATTTACCATTGGGTGTTGAAGTTACCCGTATGACAGAATCCAGAAGAAGACAAGAGGATCTCCCTTCCTTAGATCGAATAGACCAGCTAAATGCATGTTGGAAAGAAAAGGTAAAGAACTTGATTGGTATTGTTCAAGAATGTAGCCAGACCATATCTAAAAGAGACAAACTATTCAAGAAGCTAATTGAGATAGATCTAGCTTGCAATACCAATGAAGTCCAGGACCCGAAATTGATATTAAACTCATTATTTTTAACCAAGCAAGCATTTGATGATCAATTTCATATCTATAAAATATTGTCATTTGAAAATTTATATGGCATTCTTGAATATGGTGAAGATAACGTGAAAACTTGGCTAATCAGTTATGCAATTAGAAACAAAAATATTCAAGAATCCTTGCACAACTTGTCTATTGATCTAAGGGACTTGGAAAGTGAACTCTTCAATATAAAAATCTGGCATGAAATGAACGTGGCGCCTATGAGGAGCTACATCGAAGAATGGTTGAAAAAATTTGTCGACCAAATTACCAATGAAGTTCAAAGATGAGGAAAGACATAAAAGGACATCAGCGAAGAAATGACAAGCCATGGCACACCATCATAGTAAGTTGATATTTATTACATTCTTCTATCTTCATCCACTTACTCTAACAAAGATTTAATCCAGATCTGACAATTTTCTCTTTATTATTTCCAGTTTTTGTTGTTTTCCATCGTTGACTTTCTTCTTTCTGCAAACTTCATTGATTTACATCTTTCCTTCATAGTCCATGGCAGTCCCAATCAGAGTCATTCTAGAAAACGCATTTTTATTTCACAGAATATGTATTGAACTATAGTTTTTTTTTGCAAATTCAAATACATCTTTTTTGGGGGAAATATTCTCAAATGTATTTTGTGACCCAGTTTATCTAAATATAAATATTTGGGGTTGTTCTATGTTGATATTCAATGCTTGGTGTTGTTATTTGGAATTTGTATTTCTTCGTAAAAAGAACTCATTCCATTGTACATGTTCTTGTTCTATATTGTGTATGTATTGCAGCTTCCTATATTTCAAAATATTCTTCGATATACAAAATGTAAAGTCATGTATTTTTTTCTTTGTTCCTTGTAGGTTTGAGAAAAAACAATTCAAGCCCAAAACACCATTCAAATTTGAACATGGTTTACATTTGGACCACAAATAATCTAGTAAGATACATTAATATGTATACATTTTAAATAAACATAAACAAAATCCCTTTAAACTTGAACCTGACTTTCACGTGCTCCTGGATTGTCCGCGGGTTGATTGGTTAGCGAACTGTCAAATCCTCATTTCCATATATATATTCACATCAGGAACCCAACCGATGACCGTCCCTTTCAACACTTGTGCAAATATCTCACCACGGCATCCCAACTTAGTGATATCGCATTATTATCCCGCGTGTTCCGTTATATACATCTTGCACCCAACACTTCTGTCATATACATTTTTCACCCAACAATTCCGTGATAAAAGATAAGTTTAGAAGATGAAAAAGAAGAGTTAATATATTAGCATCTGTGATAGATATCCCATTTGCTCGCAAGATCTTTTCTGCATGTTTCTAGAGAATTTATATATTCTTTGATATACAAAATGTAAAGTCGTGTATTTTTTTCTTTGTTCCTTGTAGTTTTGAGCAAAAAAATTCGAGCCCAAAACACCATTCAAATTGGAACATGGTTTACATTTCGACCACAAATAATCTAGTAAGATACATTAATATGGATACATTTTAAATAAACATAAACAAAATCCCTTTAAACTTGAACCTGACTTTCTCGAGCTCCTGGATTGTTTGTGGGTTGATCGGTTAGCGAACTGTCAAATCCTCATTTCCATTTATATATTCACATCAGGAACCCGACCGACGACCGTCCCTTTCAACACTTGGCCAAATATCTCACCACGGCATCCCAACTTAGCGTTATTGCATTCTTATCCCACGTGTTTTGTTATATACATCTTGCACCCAACAATTTTGTCATATACATTTTGCACCCAACAATTTTGTGATAAAAGATAAGTATAGAAGATGGAAAAGAAGGGTTAATATATTGACATCTATAATAGATATCCCATTTGCTCGCAAGATCTTTTCTGCATGTTTCTGGAGAAGTTATATACTTATTGCATATACTTAGAAAGGAGTACGAAGGTGGCGGGCACGGAAATACCCGTGGAAAGCGGTCGGACGGGATTCGAAATAGGGTGGCAAGGGCTCCCGACAAGACGTAAGGCCCTGACTGTCAAATTGTATATATCGGAACATTTCAGTGCAAAATGTGTAACACGAAGAAGGTGTTCCTGCCATCGTCAATTCAAATTCGTTCTTCTTTCACTAGTGACAACTTAGTGCACAGCTTTGCTTATTCTCATTAACAAGAAAATAATGTATTTATAATCTAGTAAGATACATTAATATGGATGCATTTTAAATAAACATAAACAAAATCCATTTAAACTTGAACTTGACTTTCTCGTGCTCCTAGATTTCCTGCGGGTTGATCCGTTAATGGACTGTCAAATCCTCATTTGCATCTATATCTTCACATCAGGAACTAGGCTGACAACCGTCCCTTTCAACACTTGGCCAAATATCTCACTATGACATCTCAACTTAGCGCTACTACATTCTTATCCCACGTGTTCTGTTATATACATATTGCACCCAACACTTTATTCATATACATTTTGCACCCAACAATTCTGTGACAAAACATAAAAGTAATATATTCACATCTGTGATAGATATCTCATTTGCTCGCAAGATCTTTTCTGCATGTTTCTAGAGAAGTTATATACTTATTGCATATACTTGGAAAGAAGTGCAAAGGTGGCGGGAACAGAAATATCTGTGGAAAGGGGTCGGACAGACTTCAAAATATGGTGGCAAGTGTTCCTAAGGACACATAAGGCCCCGACTGTCAAATTGTATACATCAGAACATTTCAGTGCAAAATGTATAACACGAAGAGGGTGTTCCTGCCATCCTCAATTCAAATTCATTTTGCGTTCACTAGTGACAAATCAGTGCACAACTTTGCATGAATTAGCGCTATCGATTTATTATGCCCCCACTATTCCGTGATATACATGTTGCACACAACACTTATGTCATATAAATTTTGCATCATTTACAATTCGACCCCGGTTATAGAACCCACCTACCTGGGAATCTGCAATCTGAAAAGTGGCTAGGTATTGAATGGATAGCGGTCGGTCAAAGTCATAGTATAAAAACATGAGCGCAAATGTGAATGGGTGCATCTGGCAATGCGCATTGGGACATTTTCGGAAAAATGGCTAAGTAACGATAAAGAGAGAGTATAGTGGAAAAACAAGCAAGAATTTCGTTGAATATAGAAAAGGGAGAAGAAGGTCTGATACATTCAAATCTGCAATTGATAATCCATTTCCTAGCAAGATCTTTTATGTATGTTTCAACTGCGGAAAGCGGTCGAACGGGATTCAAAATAGGGTGACAAGGGTTGCCAAGGAGATGTAAGGCCCCACCTGTCAAATTGTATATATCGGAACATTTCAATGCAAAATGTGTAACACGAAGAGGGTATTCATGCCATCTTCAATTCAAATTCATATGTCTTTTACTGGTGACAATTCAGTGCACATGTTTGCTTATTGGTGGTAACAACCAAAAAACCTATTCAACAGTCAATTACGGGAGCCCAACTGACCCCCGGGTTGGCGCTATTATAGATCTTGCACCCAAAACTTGCGCCATCTACAATTCCGCCCTATACATCTTGCACCCAAAACTTTTGTGGTCTACAATTCATCCACATATTGAAACATAGTTTACATTTCGACCACAAATAATCTATTAAGATACATTAATATAAATAGAATTTAAATATAAATACATTGGTGGTATGGGACCTGACTTTTTTCGAACTCATTGATTGGTCCTGTATCGTCACATCATGAGCCCGACCGACCGCAGTTCCTTCCAACACTTAGCCAATTATCTATCCATGGGGTCGCGACTTAGCGCTATTGAATTTTTATGCCCCCCTGTTCTGTGATATACATATTCAATAGCAATTTACGGGAGTTTGACCGACCCCCGGGTTGGTGCTATTATAAATCTTGCACCCAAAACTTATGTCGTCTACAGTGTTCGATATATATCTTGCACCCAGAACTTGTGTACTCTACAATTCGTCACGACTTCACCCTATCGATTTCTTATGCCCCCTGTTCTATGATATACATGTTGCACACCACACTTTCGTGATATACATTTTTCACCAAACACTTGTGTCATATACAATTCGACCCCAGTTATAGAGCCCACCTATCCAGGCATCTGCGATCTAACAAGTGGCTAGGCATCGAATGGTTAGCCTTTGGTTGGAGTCACGATATAAAAGAACGAGCGCAAATGTGAACTAGTGCGTCCACCAACGCACGCATTGGGACATTTTTGGAAAAACAGCTAAGTAACGAGAAAGAGAAAGTAGAGGGGAAAAACGATCGAACGGGCTTCAAAATAGGGTGATAAGGGTTCCCGAGAAGATGTAAGGCCCCATGTGTCAAATTGTATATATATTTTTCTACTACTCGTGACAACTCAGTGCACAGGTTCGCTTATTGGCATTAACAACCAAAAAACGTATTCGACAGTGATTTACGAGAGCATGACCAACCCCCGGGTGGCACTATTATAGATATTGCACCCAAAAATTGCATCATCTACAGTTCCGTCGTATACATCTTGCACCCAAAACTTTCGTGGTCTACAATTCGTCCACATATTGGAACATGGTTTGCATTTCTCCCACAAATAATCTATTAAGATACATTAATATAAATACAATTTAAATAAATATATTTAAACTTGAACCTGACTTTTTTCAAACTCGTTGAATGGTCCTATATCGTCACATCATGAGCCCCACTGCCCGTAGTTCCTTTCAACACTTAGCCAATTATCTCTTCGCGGGGTTGCGAATTAGCACTATCGAAATTTTATGCCCCCTGTTCTGTGGTATACATTTTGCACACAACACTTTTGTGATATACATTTTGCACCAAACACTTCTGTCATTT
>CBVK0100852862.1:0-10498 GCA_900067695.1 Picea abies
GGTGCTTAGCAATGGGGATTGGTGTCTCTAGTAGATTGGTGTCTATGAAGATCTATAAGAGTAGATTGATGCCGCTCAAACAAAGAGATTGGTGTCTCTTACTAAGTTGGTGCTTGGTGGTGGGGATTGGTGTCTACGAAGATCTATAAGAGTAAGTTGGTGCCTACCAGGATTTGTACCATTGGAGATCGGTGCCTCCAGTAGGTTGGTGCCTACAAATATTTGTAACAGTGGGTTGGTGCCTACAAAGAATTATAAACATAAGTTTTGTGGTTTTCTCCTGAAAGGGTTTCCACGTAAATCTTGTGTTTCATATTCTTCAGTTAATAGATCTAATATGTGATTGTTTTCTTATGGTTGATGAATGTTTGAAAAAGTCAAAAATTGTCTTCTACTAATTCACCCCCTCCCCCTCTCAGTATAAGTGTGTGCTCAACAGAACTATCCTCAAGAGCCTGTTAAGTATATCAAACCTGGTATGAAATATTCATGTACACGTCCGAAGGTATCTATTGAAGATTTCTTCAAATACATATGTGCAAATATCTAACATAATCGGTAAACCCCCTTTATTTCTACAAGGATTTTTGTATGTCTATTTAAAGATATGATTTTTCCATAGCCCTTCTGGTAATAGATAATCTACATGTTTTGTTAGTGAAGTACCCATGCCATCATCCTTTCACTATGCCCTCACTTCCAATATTTAGTATGTACTCTCTTAATATTCTATCTACACTTTCCACACAAAAAGCTTTGAACATTAGATGTAAGTACCAAAATCTGTAGCCATTCTATGCCTTCAGTTCCAATATTTGGTATGTACTGCTACTCTCTTAAGATTCCATCTACATTTTTCATGCAAAAAACTTTGAAACACTACATGTACCAAAATCTGTAGCCATTCTAACACATAATTAGCATCAGAGTATAGCCTAAACATAAAGTGGTACAACAAAGTAACTAAAGTTCTATACACACCTGTCTTCATAAATGATAGGCTCATCAGGTCGCAGATTGCTCAGCTTATCAGTATCTGCATAAAACATTACAGGAGGACAGAAAAGTAAGAATACTGCAAAAATCAATCTGCCATGTATCAAGTTTTGCAAATCTGATTCTGAAATTTAGGTCACAAAATTTGAGGACCTGATTTAGGGGAGATACAGGCCTGGATAAGCAAAGATGGGTTCCTAGATGTTGAAATCATAACTGATCAAAACTAGTAATAGACAAAAATGAATTAAATAATTTTCAAGTAATCTTGTAATTGGAATCCAAACTTAACTTTGCCAAGCATTTTATAAGCATGACCTTTAGATGTCCCTAAACTCATCTTCTGTAGGCCGTCTTGGCTAAAGAGGAAAAGGAAGAATGAAAAATGGGATCGAGAGGACAAAGGTCAAAGAGATAAAGGTGTAGGTGTTTGAACATGGTTGGGACAAGGAGGAAGGCCCTACAAGACTTGAATTTGCGTGAAATTTGATGGAGAAGAGAGTTACAAGAATGGACAAGGAGACAAGGGCCTCCAGGAAGCACACAGATATTCTTATTCTGGCTACAAAAATGAGGGAAACAGTAAAACATTTGTTTGCAGGTTTAATGGCAGAGAAGAGTGAAATCAAATCCAACATCAGATAGCTAAAGGTTGAGAAAGAGATGCCTCAATCCAGTGACCCATTCCTGCATATCGCCAATCACATTTCCAAGTTGGTTGACTATGCAAGGGTAATCAGAGATTGATGTCATCAATGGACATGGTGAAAAGCTTGATGCAACTCCCAGAGATTAAAAAACACTCTGGAAATCAAACTGGAGATACCGAAGCTGCACACCTATGGAGATGGGAATGTTGCGTAAGCTTAAAGTCATCTGGTGGGCAAACCAAGTTCTACATTATTTCTGACAGCAAGGATAGCAGAATATTATCGAAATTTTTGCACTGTTGTGCTCTGCACAGAGCATTTTGTATACAGACTGGTTATGCTTTTTGGCCGAGTATATCAGAGTGACCAACCTCATAGCTTGTACTACGACTTACTATGCTAATAATTGTTAGATTACCTGGTTACTCCGAGCTGTTCTCCTTTCAGCCTTGGCGAGAACTTGAGCAACAAACAGAGATTGCAAAGCCGGAGAGAGGGTGCACTTGTGGAGGAGATATTCATGGGGGGCAAATTTGCCTTATAGGCCTTCTCTACTATTTTGGAAACTAGGAGTTGCAAATGAGGTAGGGTGCATTTATTCATTCAAGAGTTACTTTCTACGTGGGGCACACTTCCCTAGGTGAAGCTTTTAATGCCTGGGAATTACCTTTGAGAGTGGGGACGCATTATTCCATGAATGGGGCACATTGACAGCTAGGAGTTAGATGAAGAGTGGAGGCATTCATGATGGGGGTTACAACGCATCATGAAGGGCACACTCCTTGAGGGTTACAGATGCATCATGCATGTATGAAGGCACACCACATGAGGCTAATTATAGTTTCTGCTTGTAACTTCCTACTACACTTATTCTATAAAGGAGAGGGAGGGCGCATTAGCTAGTCAGTGTGTTTTTCAGTGTTCACTGGGAGAACAAAGTATGTGAAGCTTGTGTGTGATACCAAGCTGTTGTTAAACTCTTTCTTTCCTGAGTAATAGCAAGACATGTGATTGCTGCTAGGACCTATAGCACGTTGCTCATCATTTCCAGAATTCCTAGTTCTCAGATCTAGCACCTAGTTAGCTGCTGTTTTGATCTAACTCGTAGAATGTTGTATTTGCACTCCTCAATTTACTGTACAGTGGTTTCAGTACATGCAGATCTGATGTTTTGATGGGTGACTACCAAGTTTTCAGTTTAAGAGTTGTAGGTTTTTTACTGAGTGCATATCTGATTCTATGAAATGAAAAATTGACATGGTATCAGAGTTGTACAGCTGAAATTTTCCATCCAGCATGTGGAGGAGTTTGTTCCCTCTGAGAGGGAGCTGCTATCAGAGAATTTCAGTGGGTGTGATGCCCAGAAATCTCCAGAGTGGAGTGATCTGTGCTTGAGAAAGGCACTAGGATCTGTGAGGAATTGATCTCCAGTGAGTGGAGCTGCCTCATGCCTGAGAGAGGCTGCTATTGTTGTTGATGCGAGAGGGAGCTGCTATCAGAGAATTTCAGTGGGTGTGATGCCCAGAAATCTCCAGAGTGGAGTGATCTGTGCTTGAGAAAGGCACTAGGATCTGTGAGGAATTGATCTCCAGTGAGTGGAGCTGCCTCATGCCTGAGAGAGGCTGCTATTGTTGTTGATGCCCGTGAGGGCAGTTTGTACTAGTGATTGTTTGTTTGTTTTCTAGCTGATCTGTTTTCTCTAAACTGTGTTTAAGGTGCTGCTGGAATGCCTTCCATGTCAGAACTCAGAGTGTGACTGGCTAGAGGGAGCTTCAAACTTTACTCCGTGGAAGTGCAGATTACAAACAGGTAGAACTATGGAGAATAGTCGAAGAGAAGGCCAAAGAACCCACATATCCCCAGCAGTTGCTCCAGTATGAGAAGAAAGTAGCCAAGGCAAAAAGAATCATTCTGGATTCTATCAAGGACCATTCAATTCCTCATATCAAGGGGAAGTCAGCAAAGGAGATGTATAAGGCATTGACGTCCTTGTACCAAAGTGTCAACATGTCCCAGACGCTGCTCCTGAAAAACAAACTCACTCTTCGACAGATGAGCAATAAAAACATTGTATCTAGCTATCTGATGAAAATCACTGAACTTAGAGACCAAATCTTTGCTAACAGTATGAAGGTCGAAGTTGAAGAGCTAGTGCCTATTGCACTGAATGGGTTCTCAACATCATGGGAAACCTTTGTCCAAGGTATCTGTGCACTTGAACACATTCCCACATCTAAGAGGCTTTGCTATGATTCCATCCTGGAAGAAACAAGGTGAGATGTACGAGGCATTGACATCCTTGTATCAAAGTGTCAATATGTCCCGGATGCTGCTCCTGGAGAACAAACTCACTCTTAGGCAGATAAGCAATATAGGTATTGTATCTAGCTACCTGATGAAGATCACCGAGCGTAGAGACCAAATCTTTGCTATCAGTATCAAGTTCTAAGTTGAAGAGCTAGTGCCTATTGCACTGAATGGGTTCTCACCATCATGGGAAACCTTTGTGCTAGGTATTTGTGCACTTGAACACACTCCCACCTTTAAGAGGCTTTGCTATGATTTCATCCTGGAAGAAACAAGGTGAGAAACCTTGGCAAAGAAAGTTGAGAAAGGGCAAGACCTACCACTCATTGAGAGGATGAAAAAAGGCAGGAAGAAGAAAGGGGGACCCAAGAAGTGTAAGAAATATGAGAAATGTTCGTCTCATTTTGAGAAGGACCTAAGCAATGTGAAATGTTTCAAATGTCACAATAATGGGCATTATGCAAGCCAATGTCTAGAGAAGAAAAAGGGGAAGCAACAGCAAAAACAGTTTGCAAGGAGAGCAGAAGCTATAGTGGATGAGTTGGCATCCAAGCCGGAGACATCCTTCTCCATGATCTCTTGTTTGTCCACCAATAACACTTATTTTCATGAGAGGAGATGTGAAGTTTGTGGAGGATGGATGGTCATCCAAGTCCCAAGAACATTCTAGATAGACTAAAAAAGGAGAAAAATTTGTTGTCCCACTCGCTGATATGAAAGAATAGGAGAAATCAGATTCATCTCAACATGGTTCCAGTGAAGGAACTACGACCTCCAAACCTACCAATGCATCTAGAAAGCCAAGATGGCTTACACAAATTCTAGGATGCATAAGAGCAAGAAGGACCAACAAAGACTTGTTTTCCAACGAGTCACCCCCCCTAAAAAGTCACCTACTTACGTTGCACTAATGTTTTCCATTCTTCGGATAGAGCATTTCAAGTTTGAGGAGGAAAATGTAGAGCAAGTATTGCAGGATGCCATGATAGAGAAGTACAACTCCAAAATCAAGAGTGATGTGTGGGGGATTGTCCTAATACGAATCAAAAAGTTAGTGTTTGATTCTCAATGGTTGTACAAGATAAACTATACGACTAAAGGAAGCATCAAGAAGTTCATTGCCAGATTTGTAGCCAGAGAGTTCTCTGAAAATGAGGGAGATGATTATGATGAAACCTTTGCTCTTGTTGCTGGGTATACTTCTATCCATACCTAGGTATACTTCCATACATACCATTAAGTCTATCACATATTGCTTTGGACTCTTTACTAGATGGATGTAAACAAAACTTTTCTAAATGAAGTGATTGAAAAGAAAGTATACATAAACTCGCCAAGAGGGTTTGAGGTGCAGGAAAGAGATACCCATGTGTGCAAACTGAAGAAGGCCCTTTATTGCACCACGAGCTTGGTAGCTTAAGATACATGAGTACTTGTTGAATCCAGGGTTCTCCAATACTTGTGCAGATATGAATCTTTATTATTTGTATGATGGGACCGATATACTTGTCTTGTTGTTGTATGTAGATGATTTGATTCTTACAAGGAGTTCTCAGAAGTTCATTGTGTGGTGCAACCAGAAAGTAGCAAGGGAATTTGATATGAGGGACAATGGCCTTATGCATTACTTTTTGGGTCTAGAGGTATGGCAAGGTGCAAGTGAAGTCTTCCTTGGGCAAAGGTAGTATACTGTGGATATTTTGAAGAGAATTCAAATGTTTGACTATAAACCCTTGACTACACCTATGGTACTAAATATTAAGTTAACGTGTGTTGAAGACACTGATTTGATTAATCCTACTTTGTACAGGTATTTGATTCTGTCCTTGATGTAGTTGATGAATACTAGGCCAGACATTTGCTATCCAGTTCAGTTGAATTAAAGTATATGACGACTTCATTTAGTTGTTGTGAGGCTATCTGGCTTGGCGAATTGATTACAAAGATGATCAATCAGCTGTTGGAGCCTATTACCCCTCAATTTCACTTCAAAGTACCTCATTTTCTTTGCTAGATTTGTTCTAGTATCTAAGTCAATCTCGTGCATATCTTGAGATGATGTCAGATCCTAGGGTTCCATGATCAGTTGTGCCATCACGAGGATTTGTATTATGCATCATCATAAACCAAAAGTGTGACCTGTTAAGAAAATTAGTGAGGAAAGATAAAAGTGAGACTTTAAGTTGGGCCAATGAAAGAATAAGTCCCAGCCATTGATCTTGTAAAAGATCCAATGGCTGGGATCTTCCACGAAATTGAGGGCCCGCACACAAACCCTAAGCTAAGGGAAAAGGAAAAGGGCAAGGGCAAGTCACCTAGCGTTCTAGTCATTCGAACAAGAGAGGAGGCCCACGGGGGCACACACAACAGAGTGAGAAGACTAGGCAATGCGGCACTGGGCAACCTGCATCTGGAACAAGAGAATAGAGGTTGCCTTTGCATACGGTTTATCACAGGTAACCAAACCGAGCAGGGTCATAAACACTTAGTGTCACTCCAAGACTGTAGACAAAGGGCGGGAAAGAGATATATCGGGTGGAGAAAGGAAAACTCAATCCGTACCAATCCGTATGAGCTACAAGTGTACGGGCTTCCTTTGTATTGACAGGTCTGTAAGAAATATGTTATTGTTTTTTGGTTATATATATGCTTAGACGGATAAAATGTTTATTACCTCTCTCATTTATGTTTTCTTATGAGCAACTATTATGTTCTATAAAGAATGTGTATATCCTTTCAGTTAGCGTTTTAGATGGTATCAAAGCCAGGTTAAATGGAACAACTCTCCTCAAACAAAAAGTGTGTACGACCTACTTGTCTTCCACCCAAACCAGTGAGGTCTGGTATATAGACAGTGGAGCGTCCAATCACATGACTGGCCACAAGCACTACTTCAACAGCCTAAGTGAAAAGGAATTTGGGTTTGAAATCCTACTTGGTGATGACTATGCCTACCATCCAAAGGGAGTCAGAACTATAAGGTTTGAGAGGCAGTCTAGCAAGCCTCTCTACCTATCAGGTGTCCTTTATGTTCTTGGGCTGAAGAAGAATCTGGTCTCAATATCATCCCTAGAAGACAAGGGTTATGAGGTCTCCTTCAAGGATCGAAGGGACTACATCAAGCCCAGAGGGTTGAGCAAGGGATTTGAACAAGTCACTGGAGTAAGAAAGGACAAGTTGTATAAATTACAGTTTGACTCCCACTATGCTCTAGCAAGAAGCAACAACACTAGAGACTGTGAGCTATGGCACAGGCATGTGGCTCACCTCGGACATGGTGCTCTCAGAATTCTAGGTAAGATTGTGACAGGGATGCCTTTAGTCACTACAGAACACCATGAAGTATGTAAAGGGTGTGTTCTAGGGAAGTATGTACAGGCACCTTTCCCCAAGAGTGATTCGAGGTCCAAGGGCATTCTGGACCTAATTCACACTGATATTTGTGGTCCTATGTCCTCACTATCCATAGGAGGGAAGTTCAGATAATACATCACTTTCATAGATGACTTCTCCAGAAAAACCTGGATTTACTTCTTGACAGGAAAAACCTCAGAAGAGGTACTCAAGAAATTTCAAGAGCTCAAAGCCCTTGTTGAAACCCAGACAAGAAAGAGCATAAGAGCTCTCAGGTCTGATAATGGGGAGGAATACACCTCGTATGCCTTCAAGAGGTTTTGTGTTGAGGCTGGAATCAAAAAAAGACTGACAATTCCTTATACCCCTCAACAGAATGCGATCGAGGAAGAATAGGGCTATTGTCGGTGCAACAAAAGCAATGTTGCATGATCAAAATCTTCCTAAGTTTCTCTGGGAAGAAGCTTGCAACACTACAGTTTATCTTCAAAACAGATGTCCTCACAAAGTATTGGGAAATGTGACTCCAGAAGAGGCATTTATCGAAAGGAAACCAGACATCAGTCATCTCAGGATCTTTGGGTGTGTTTCCTACTTCCATACCCCTACTGAGAAAAGGACTAAGCTCGATCCTACAACTGGGAAGGGGATTTTGGTTGGGTACAGTGAGACCTCCAAAGCCTACAGAATATACATTCCCACCACCAGGAAAATTGTCCTACGCAGAGACGTAAAGTTTGAAGAAGAAAGAGCCCTCTGGAATTCATATCAAGACAAGGACATCTCGGAAACTGAGTCCCCCAATCAAGAGGAGAAGATCTCATCAGAAGGGGTAGATCTTCCCGTAGTGGAGCACCAAGAGAAGAACAACTGACTACCTCCAGGAAAAGAAAACCAAAATGGGTCGAGCAACTGCTAAAGGAAGCAAATGAACAAGTAAAGTCGCCAAGAACTTCAATCAGAACAAGCGTACCTCCTCAGAGGTATTCGGGGTATGTTGCCCTCATGAGTAGTATGATTGAATCATAACCAACCTGCTTTGAAGAAGCTATTGGAAGCCTTGGAGGGATTCCATGGTGGAAGAATATGCCTCCATAATAAAGAACAATGTGTGGGAAATTGTACCCAGACCCCTGAACAAATCTATAGTCAGCTCCAAGTGGATATACAAAATAAAACATGCAGCGGATAGAAGCATTGACAAGCACAAGGCCAGATTTGTTGCTCGGGGCTTCTCTCAAAAGGAAGGAGTGGATTATGAAAAGACTTTCGCCCCAGTAGCTCGGTACACTTCCATTTGTACAGTCATCTCTATTGCCACTCAGATGGGGTGGAGAATACATCAAATGGACGTTAAGACTGCATTTCTCAATGGGAACATTGAAGAGGAGCTCTATCTAGAACAACCAAGGGGTTTTGAGGTCCATAACAGAGCGAGCCATGTCTGCCATCTAAAGAAGGCCCTATATGGACTCAAACAAGAACCCGGAGCCTGGTACTCCGGAATTGATAATTACTTACAAAGCATTGGGTTTATCAAGAGTGATGTCGACCCAAATCTATAACTCCTTATAAAAGGAGAGGACATCCTCATTCTTGTACTATATGTGGACGATCTCTTTCTCACAGGGGCAGAAACCTTAATAGCAGCTTGCATGCAAGATCTGGCTAAAGAGTTTGAAATGAAGGATCTAGGATTAATGCACTACTTTCATGGGCTTGAGATCTGGCAGCAAGAAGGCGAGGCTTTCCTAGGCCAAGGAAAGCATGCAATTGAGATCCTCAAACGATTTGGGATGGAGGACTACAAACCCATGACCACCCCCATGATTACTAATCTCAAGAAATTAAATTCATCTGAGTCAGACAAGGTGAATCCTACCATCTACAGAAAATTGATTGGATGCTTAATGTATCTGACTAATACTAGGCATGATATATGCTTTGTTGTCAACATTCTCAATCAACATATGGTAGATCCAAGGAAAATACATTGGGTTGCAGCAAAACACATCTTGAGGTATCCGAAAGGCACAATAGAATTTGGCCTTCAATATCTACAAGGAGATCAAATCAATCTGGTGGGCTATTTTGATTCAGATTGGGACGGAAGTAAAACTGACAAGACGAGTACCTCTGGTTGTTGCCTCAACCTAGGTTCAGGCATGATATCGTGGTACAACAAAAAGCAAAAGTCAATTGCACTCAATTCAGCAGAAGCAAAGTATATGGCAGCCAGCCAAGCAAGTTGTGAAGCCAATTGGCTTTAGAAGATGCTTGTAAATATTTTTGACACAGACTTGGATCGCACCACAATATTCCGTGATAATCAAAGTTGTATCAAGTTATCTGAAAAATCTAGTCTTCCATGATAGATTCAAGCTCATTGAAATCAGATATCATTTCATCAGAGACAAAGTACAAAAAGGGGTAGTAAAACTTTAGTATGTTTCCACCAATGAACAAGTTGCAGACATCCTGACCAAAGGACTGCCAAAGGGAAAGTTTGAATATTTCGAGAAACATTGGGTGTAGAAAACGCATTCCTCACTAAGAGGGAGTGTTAAGAAAATTAGTGAGGAAAGATAAAGGTGAGACTTTAAGTTGGGTCAATGAAAGAATAAGTCCTAGCCATTGATCTTGTAAAAGATCCAATGGCTGGGATCTTCCACGAAATTGAGGGCCCACACACATACCCTAAGCTAAGGGAAAAGGAAAAGGGCAAGTCACCCAGCATTCTAGTCATTCGAACATGAGAGGAGGCGTACGGGGCCACACACAGTAGAGTGAGCAGACTAGCTGGTGCATCCCTAGGCAACCCGCATCTGACATAAGAGAATAGAGGTTGCCTTTGCATACGGTTTAGCATAGGTAACTAGACCGAGCAGGGTCATAGACACTTAGTGTCACTCCAGGACTGTAGACAAAGGGCAGGAAAGAGATATATCAGGTGGAGAAAGGAAAACTCGATCCGTACCAGTCCGTACGAGCTACAGGTGTACGAGCTTCCCTTGTATTGACAAGGCTGTAAGAAATTTATTATTGTTCTTTTGTAATATTTCTGCTGAGACAAATAAAATGTTTATTACCTCTCTCATTTTTGTTTTGTTTTGAGCAACTATTATGCAATGTTCCACCAAGACGGGGGGACGGGGGGACGAGGGTGCGGGGAGACGCACAAGGGGGACGTG
>CBVK0100852863.1:0-10498 GCA_900067695.1 Picea abies
ATCACTTGCGAGCAAGTGTTCTCAAATAATAAGTGTTCTCAGTGCGCCAGAGCGGGATGTTACATAAATCCTCTTACTCCCCATGGAAATTTTCTCTAGCTAGGGTTTAATCTAAGAGGGTGTATTCCCTTATACATCTCTTAGAAAACCCTTGTTTAACCAATAACATGTGGCATAGAATGATGAAGACTATGGTGGGGGTGTATGTCCTTATAATTACCACCTAGCTCCTAGCACAATAACCTTGACTTGAAAAAAATTATAGCATGAAAGAAAAGACCATACCAATTCAAGGAAAATGCTAAGATAATCCACCAAAATAGTAAGAGATAATCCTTCCAAGGATGGCTCATCATTTCCATCAACCATACATCATTATTTATATGCTTACATCATTATCTTTGTGTAGTTCTATGGCTTGCGTTATGTTCGATGTTTTTTTTTATTACATGTCTCTTCTGTGTATTCAAATGGATAATGAATGGCAACAATTCATCACATGAAATCTATGAATTCATAGATAGTGGTCCAGATTGGTGACTCACAATCCATCATCAAGACAAGAGATAATTGAGAAATAAATAGTCAAAAGGAAGCCTCAAATGTTAAGCACATCTACAATGAGTCAAATTATTGTATTCACGTCAATTCTTAGGAGAATCAATTATATAGTTTTGATAGTCCTTTTTAGGAAATATTCTTTGAGGAATCCAATATACATATAAGGGGTTCTATTTGAGACTGATTGCATGAGCACAAAGATTAGAGAAAAATCAAATACCTTGTAGAGATAAAACATAAAAGTTAGTTTGCATGGGTGATCTAGAGACATGCAAGGGAAATTTAATAGAAGAAGAATGTCTAGCTTCAATTAACCCCTTTCCCACATCTATTGATGTTAGCATCATGGGTTGGGATAAATTTGATCTTAGGACTAGAGAAATTATTTATCAAATTCAACCAATTGTCATTTAAGAAAATCAAAGGAAGGTTGTTGTTCAATATGTTCAATGTATGGTTCGTCGATGTATTGGATCTGAGGTTTTTTCATTTCGATTTGTACCACTAGAAACATATATTTCTGATGGAGACATTGACTTCACTTCTTTTAGCCAACATAAATAGAGAAGACTGGTCTTTCATCCACCATTTCTAAAGATTGCCATTGTATTCATTATTAGTTGATTATGATAGAATTGGACGACGTGGTAGAAAAGACTCGGTTCGCTCACTGATTAAAGGATTTCTTCTGGTAAAGTAAATTTTAGATAAGATAAGCACCAGATCAGTAAATGGGTAATACCTAAAAACAATTATGCATTTTTCCTCACATCCACAATTAGTTCCTAGATTTTCTCCTAGTTGTCCCTTGCTTCTCCAATTTCTCCTTTATTGTGTCTCCTAACTAATTTACAGTTGGATTTTAATTAGGAAACTTCTCTTAGTTAGGATTTAGAGTCTAGTTTGACTTAGGATTCTAACTCTATGTTTTGACTTAGGATTCTAACTCTATGTTGACAACCCATTCTCTCATGAAAACAATTTATTTTTAATTAAGAATTTACTTTATTAATTTCATGCACACATTGTGCACATGTTATAATATTTTATTCTCCCTATAATAGTTTTATTTAGTCTAAAATTTTTCCTTATGCTCCTTTAATATAAATTTATTTAGACATAACCATTTTAGACTTTGATTTTTTTTTTAATTTTTTTTTTTCAGTTTATAACTTAATATAATTTATTTTATCTTCTAATTAATTCTAAGTGTTTTTGTTATTCTCTATGGTCTTCTAGATTGTTTATTCCCTTATTCATGTGATGTACCCTTTAAGATGCATCTACATGCTCCAAGGGTACCACTTTCCATTTGACTTAAGTTGGAATTTGTCTGATTTTTGGACACAATACTCCACTTTTCAACCTTGTATGAGACTAAGGGATTATTGATGAGTAAAGAATGATATTTGTTTTGCACCCCTCAAAACTCCTCATGAGTGAATTTCTCATTCTTCCCCCTTGACATTGTCAACCTCTAAGGAACAGGGTAGTCGTTAACCTTCAGTTTAGGTCACATTGGGAGTGCTAGTAGGTTGAGATAGGGATGTCTCCACACATCTCCCTCATCAATATAATATTTGTGTATGACCCCTTTACTCCATATGTGATTCATATTAGAAAGCGTCACCATGACTGCATCAACTGACAAGATAATATTAATAACTCTCATACATGAAATCCATAACTAAAATCATCATCATAACACATGTGCAATAAAATCAAGTACTCATAATCAAAGTAATTAGTCCACTATCTGAATCAATCCAGAGTCTAAGGTGTTTTTTCGATGCCATCAACATCCTTATCGCATTATATTTCTTGCGCACTCATGAAACCTCATCATAATATCTATCAATGCTATACATCAATATAAATAACATATAAAATTTTGAACATTTAATTATAGCATAAATTTTAACTCATAAACAAAATCAGATAATCATAAAGCACCATGTTTAGCTAGATCACTTTCACACAAGTGTCCTCAAAGAATAATCTGTTACGAAAATGTGGTCAGTGAAAATTTGGATATTACATACAACCCCTCTTGTTTTAAACTTCATCCCGAAGTTTGTACATTGTAATAATGAAAGAAATAATATAGATGATACTAATCTATCTATCAAAGTTAAAAATTAAATATGGAAACTATTGACCCATCTCATGTGTATCCTCCCAAGTGGTAGAATGTTGACAATAAATATTCCACTTAACCTTGACCTGATCGACCAATCGACGTCGTAGTTGTTGAGTGTGATGGTCCAGTATGCACAATGGTTCAGATATGAGAGAACCCTCGTCTAATACCTGCAATGAACTCATATCAATAGCATGTGATGGCTCTGATATATATTGATGTAAACCTAAAACATGAAACACATCGTGCATACACATCAAAGAATTAATTAAGGCTAGTCGATAAGCCATGGGTCCTTTATTTTATACAACATCAAAAGTCCCCACAAACCTTGGAGAGAGTTTAGTACCCTTTCCAAACTTAATCCAACTCTTACACGGATTCACCCACACGAACACTTTATCACAAACCTCATAACTACGGTCTATACGATGTGCATCCACATAACTCTTTTGTCAGTCTTCCACCTCCTTAATTGTTTTCCTTACGGTTTGCACCTAATATTCCATTTCCTATATCACTTTCATTTCCACCAGGACCCTATCCTCTATTCGATCCCAACTCAAACTTGTCTGACATGGTCGTCCATATAGAAACTCAAAGTTGCCATCTTTATCCAAATCTGATAACGTTTTTTCTATGCAAATTCTACCAATAGTAAAAATTCTTCCCATCATTTATTTTGATCCATAACATACATTCGAAGCATATATTCTAAAATTTGATTCATTCTTGATCCATAACATACATTCGAAGCATATATTCTAAAATTTGATTCATTCTTTTAGTTTTTCCATATGTTTTGGGGTGATATGTTGTACTAAAATTTAATTGTGTTCCCAAATCCTCTAGGAAACTAGTCCAAAAATGTCCAGTGAATATCAATCCTCAATCAAATATTATCTTTCTTGGTACACCATGTAATCTCCAAATTTCATTAACAAAAATTCTAGCTATGTCAGGTGCTTGATATGTCGTACAAATTGGGATAAAGTGAAAACTCTTCGTCAACGTGTCGACAACTAAAAAAATAGAATCATGTCTCCTTGTCATCAATGGAAATCCAACAATAAAATCCATCGATATTAATTTGATTCAGGAATCGAATGTGGTTATAATAATCTCATTGGATGTCTATGTTCATCCTTCACTTGTTGACATTCAAGACATCTCACCACATAGTTAAATATATTAGATTTCATCCCCTTATAAATGAATAGTGGTTTAATATCTGCCTTCATTTTCATGACTCCAGGATGAGCCATATACAATGCTCGATGAGCTTCGTTTAAAATTGAATTTCTCAAATCGTCATTTGGTGGTACATAAATTCTGACATTATATCTTACTAGCTCATCACTTTCCAAGGGATAGCCCTCATATCTTGGTACCATCATGGTATCTTTTTCGATATTCTCATTTACTTCCTTATACCAGTCATCATCAATCTATAATGCTAAAATATTTTATCGAAGATTCATCTTTAGGGGTATTACTGAGAAGTTGTGGGGTCTCCGACTCAATGCATTTGCTACTCTCTTAATTATTCCTTTAATGTATGTGATCTGAAAATCAAACTCACTTGAAAACTTTTACCAACATATTTGTCACACGTTCAAGTCACTCTGAGTAAAAAAGTGTTGCAATCCACTATGATCAGTTTTCAACTAGAATTTATGTCCAATATGGTAATGTCTCCAAGCTCGTAAGGCATCAACAATCACTAATAATTCCAAATCGTGTTTTGCATAATTCTCTTCATGTTTTCTTAGTTTCCTTGAAATATACATGATAACTCAACCTTCGTGCATTAGTACTCCCCCCCCAATCCTTCCTTGGATGTGTCAGTGCATACAAATAATTCCTTGTCCATATCAAGAACCTTTAGTATCAGTGTTGTTGATAATAATTATTTAATATTTTCAAATGCTTCAATGCATTTTTATAACCATAGAAATTTATTATTCTTCGTTTGCAATTCCGTAATTGGATTTTCTATTTTTGAAAAACCTTCCACGAAACATCTATAGTAACCTACTAATCCCATAAAACTACATACTTCTTGTACGTTTGTCAATGCTGGCCATTCCATAATAGCCTCTACCTTCGTTGGATCCACAACGATACCTTCTCCAGAGATAATGCTTTCCAAATAGGGAATCTTCACCTGATAAAATGAACATTTCGACAACTTTCCATACAAATTGTTACATTTTAAGTATTGTAAAACTAATCTCAGATGTTCATCATGCTTCTATTTCATCTGAGAGTAAATTAATATATTGTCGATAAATGCCTATATGAAATTGTCTAGGTACTCATGAAACACCCTATTCTTTCAACTCATGAATACACCCAGGACATTTGTCAAACCAACCGATAATACAATAAATTATTAATATCCAAATCTTGTCTTAAATGTTGTTTTAGGAATGTCTTCCTCTTTGATTCGTAACTAGTGTTTCCCCGATCTCATATAATTTTTTGAAAACATTGTCGCTCCCTTCATTTGATCAAATAAGTCATGAATTATCGGTAATGGGTATTGATTCTTGATCATTTCTTTGTTTAATTTATGATAGTCAATGAAAACCCTCCACGATCCTTCCTTCTTTCTTACAAAAATTATTTTTTCACCCCACTGTGATACACTCGGATTTATAAGTCCCAAATATAATAACTCCATGAACTGCATCTTTAACTCTTTAAATTCAAGTTTCGACATCCAATATGGTGTTATAGCAATTGGTTTTGTTCCAGGTTTTAGATCTATAGTAAATTCCAATTCTCTTTTTGGCGATAAACCCAATAGTTCCTCAGGAAAAAAATCAACAAACTTTGATACTACTAGAATGTCTTCCAATATTTCCACCTCACCCTTTTCATTAAGGTCCAATATGGCATACATATTACATCTTTTGCGCATATTTTTCTTCAATTGTAGGGAAGTAATAAATATTAGCGATACTCCTTGGTTTCTTCCTACAATTACTCTATTCTGTCCCAAATCATCAATTAAGCTTAATATGTTCATCTTATAGTTAATTATTGTTTCATGTGATTCTAACCAATCCATTCCAATAAGAAAGTCGTAGGATCCCAAGGTTGTGAAAAAAAGTTTTACACTTGCGACAAATTCACCCAAATTAATTTTACAATCTCTAACCTTTCCTTCAACGTTTTTCTTGCCTCTAGATACAATCTCTGCATATCTAAACTCGTCTTGTTCAACTTCCTTCACTTTAATTATTTTGAGTGCAACACTAGAAATGAAACTTTAAGTATCTTCTTGATATATCAAAATACTAAACTACTGATATGATATCATACCTGAAGTCTCGAGGACTGTAGATTGATGCTCAAACTAGCAGTTATTCATAGATGCATGAATACTATGGGCCTTTCCCAGATCTCCTACTTGCATATGTTTTGTTGATCCAGAAGTTCTCAAATTTTCGATAGGACAATCTCTCTGATAGTGGGGTTCTTCATATGTCCAACATCTATTTTTAAGGTTGGTTCTCCTAGATCCAAAAGAAGAATCTACTGGTCTAGGGTTTTGAAGACTTGATCTATTCTATAGAACATATCTATAGATTTTTTTTTCTAAGGACAAAGCGACTTCTATTGTGATGGTTATCTATATATATTCCTCTGTTTGGCGACTTGTCTATGTGGTGTATAAAATACAGGCCCTCTGGGTGTTTCACATTTCACAAAAGTCTGTCTAACAGGTGTCTGTTGCTGCAACTCTCTAAGTGGTGTATGTCTTGCCTTCTTAGAAGGAGTCCTATGTTGACCCCTGTTATCCCCACTTTTAGGGATAATTAGGAAATTATGTCTCAAGGCCCACAGGTCCTAGACATGGAGTATCGAGAGCCATATCGACCTAGGCATGTCCCTCGAGGGCCCATATTCTCTCCCTTTCAGTGCCTCTACTTTTCCAGCAGTAGCAACATCCATCACCATTGGCTTGGTCTTGTTTCAGAGATAGTTCTTGCTCCATGAGGTAATGAGTCCGGGTATCATGGTATATGTCACTATGATCCTCAAAACCTTTGAATATGTGCATTCAATTCCTTTTATTTCTAAAAAATGATTGTATATTATAATTTTCCACTTGAACATGTCTTGAGGGAATGACATGATGCCCTAACAAGCCCTTGCACGTAGGCTTTGGTTTTCCACTGGGGGGATTTCTGAAAAGACATCATCCACTCCTTTCATATTACCTCTTTTTCATCTTGATTCCTGCTCATCTACCCCATTTCATTTGTCCAAGCATTGGGTTGGCCAATCATTTAAGGGTTTCACCTTGCCTTGTGGGAAGAAGGGGATAAAGGCCTAGAAGGTGAAAGCAAGATGGAAAAATATAAAATCATAAAAATAAAACCTTGAGATGTTTCACCCAAGGATTCCTGAGAAATCAATATAAGGCTTCTCAGCAAGAAACAAGGGGGACTCATAAAAAATAATAAAAAAAGACTTAGTTAGAGGCTAGGGGGTCTCATCACGAGCCATCCTATTAAGTATATGGGTACCTAACAGTATGACACTACTAGCAGTTGGTTACCATGCCAGGGAAGTGACTCTTGGTTGCATGGCCAAGAGAAAGGGGGTCTCATCACGAACCAACCTTCTTATTTCTGTGAAAGTACTTGTGGGTAACACTATCACCACTGGTCACCACACCAAGGAAGTGTCCCTAATTAAATGCATGAAGAAAAGGAAATAAGAATAAATATTAAAAGGCATGCATGGGTGTAACAAACCCATGATGAGGAATAATGTTTTTTCTCTTTTCTTAAAGGCCAGAATCTCCATTCATGGTTCCTAATTTAGAAGGTTAGGGAACCAGTCCAACTTCCTGGTCGAGGATCTCCAATTCTGAAGCCAAACAATTCTCTAAGACCTTGATGGTCTTGTTCCATAGTTAAACGTAAAATATTTCAGTCTCTTGGCACAAGTTTAAGGGCACCTGCGACCTTCCATTTTTCCCTGCTGTGAAAAAATAGAGTTTTGGGTGTTATCTCCTTTTGTTTGATAAGCCCCCTCTCTTGATGTGACCTTGGCAATGATAATGTGATTGCAGGCACAATCACAAGTGGTTTGTGGTCAAACTATTTTTTTTGGGCCCACAATGCTCTCACCCCCTCCACGTATCCTCTTGATGAAACCACAGTTAGAATTGGTGTCCACCCTCAACATATTAAAATCCTCATAGCCCCTTTCTCGGCAAAGCTAGGGGATCATCGATCTCATGATCTTCATGATAACATCCAAAATCAATGATTCAAATTTGTGCCCTTTTTATCTGCAGACCAGATTAGTTCCTTTTGAAACTCGGCCTAGGCGAACAAGCACCAGATGCAAGTTTCTCTCACGTGGCCATGAGCTATGACTGCCTGCCTACCCAAAAGGTGTTTTAGGACTTCGCATGTCGTGTATTCTACATGTGAGTAACCTCGACTTTCCCCAACTTCTAAAACCCTGACAGGGGCCTAGCACATGCTATCTCATCCTTTATCCTCCTCCATAGGACCATTACCTGTGAACACAAGCCTAATTGAAAATCACATCATGAAATCATGTATCGAGTCCTTGCATGTGAGTCACCATGACTCTCCGGATCTGACAGTCCACATCGCATCACAGTTTTGTGTATAGGAAACTCCTGATATGATTCACCTTCATTCTCTCGACTCTCGAAATACCAATATTTCAAAGCATCAAATCAACGGCTCGCGCTCCTCTGGATCTGACGGCTGCTGTCAAATCATGAACTCAAACCTCACAAGTTCTCACTATTCTCCCCTTTAACTCTTTCCTCCTATGAGTCAGTGAAACACTGATATCTCTCCATGTGTCCCTTCTGATGGATGGTTCCGATGATGTCAAGATCTCGCGACTTGCGACCTTCAAGTCAAAACTTCCTCCACATTTCCGACTTCCGAAATGTCGATATTTCAGAGCACCAAATCCAACGGTCAAGGAGGGTCTCGATAGATCCTTACATCTACTGTCCAAGTTATTTAGTGTCATTGGGTTTCGAAAGACTTTTTTGCGCTAACATGCGAAGCTCCTGATGTATGAACTTGTGAAGAATGAAGTGATTGAGGTGTTAATGCCTGCTCTCCTTCTTCAAATATAATGGTCATGATATACCTTGGATCCTCCCGAATTAATCTCATCCATTCATCTCCCAAATGAAAGGATATTCCATTTTGATACTTGAATCTTGCTATCCTTCTAGAGCTTCATCAGTTATGAAGGAATTAAGAGTGTTGCGCTCTTTCTCATGGACTTAACACTTAGAAGGGTATTCTACACACCTCTTGTGCTCCCTCATCAAGTCTAGAACCTAAGTGGTTCTCAGTCTCTTCTTACCTTAGAGAGAGCCTGTGCATACATGTACTACCTCTTTGGATCTTATGGGACTCTGTCCTCACAACGATTGCGGGGTTCAACCTCCGCCAAATAAGGAACTACTCACATGAATCTAGGACGATGAAAAAGTTCTCTAGGAGGTGCTTCCAAGGGATTAAACTATTGCATGAGGAAATCAAGTAGATATGAAAGTTCTCAAGGAACGATCGCATACTTTTGACTTAATCATTCAATACAGGGATCATTTTAGGCATATAAAATACAAGCATGTAATTCATTATTTCCAATTCAAAGCACAAAACATAGAAACACTTATCATAACCATAAGGTGTGATGCGACTACTAAGAGGGGTACTTGTTTCCACCCAACCATAGGCTCATTCACTTCCGATGGATTTATCACTGGCCAACCCCAAGCTTAGGCTACAATTTCTTTGAGATTCAATCTCTCACTTCCAGCTCAACAAAATTTAGGGACGAAGGTTACTCTCCTTCTCCTTATACAGGAATAGATGAAGACGAATCTTAATACCCTTCTCCTAACTCAATATTTATCCCTTGTAATCAAAACTCACATTTAGCTTTCAATCCCTCCTTGGACCTAGGAGTTTCTTCTCTCGTCTCTTCATTCTTCGTAGGTCTCCCTCTGTCCACCGCTACGCTTCCTTTCTTGCCTTCCTCATCAAGATTGCATGTGGCTCGAATTCCCAATCCCTGGTCAGGTCCGAAAGCCTTACACATGGGTGGTCTACCTCATCCACTCATTGACTCTTGAGGATGTCTTCCCACCTACCAACCTAACTATAATTCATTTTGGGTCAGAGGCTTGTTCTAATCTTGAGAAATTAAAACCAGCATAGTACTGGTTCGATGGAGGTTAATGCAACCATTTCGGGTCCCCTCAACCACCTTTTCATTAGAAATCATGGTCTTTCTTGTCACATCCCCTTCTCAGTAGTTTTGCAACATGTTTCCATTATCCATTAAAATAACAATATTTACATCCATTGACCTTCTAGACAAGGTCCATCAAATCAAGCATTCACACTTTTAAGTTTTCCATAGTTCCTTTGCCCATATAGTTATATTTACAGACTGGGGGAAACAGGGTGTTACAATTTCCTCTCCCTTAAAGGAATCATCACCCATAATGTTATATCTATCAACATGATATGTATGTACAAAAGTAAACAAAATCGGATATGCATGTCTCATGGAATCTTCCATTTCCCACATAGTGTCATCTGGGCCAAGGTGTTTCCATTGCACCTTGACCTGTGCAATGGTTTAGTTCCTGAGTGAGGTTTCCTTCCTGTCTAATATGCATTGGGGTTTTTGAAGAAATTATCCCTTCATCTCCACTTGGATCACAGACTAGTCAATTATATGATTAGCATCATGTACATATTT
>CBVK0100852864.1:0-10497 GCA_900067695.1 Picea abies
GTGGATTTGGGAATTTGGACATCTGGGTTTTCCTTGCAGTTGCCCAATCTATCATTTGGCATCTTTCTCGGCATGATTGGACACTTTTGGTAGCAGGGAAAGATTATTCAGGGCTTCAGCATTCTATCAGGACGTGGCAGATCTTCTTGATTTAGTCTTCATTGTATATCCAGCCTTTGGAGGCTCATTTTGTATTGTCGGTAGCATTTTGTAGCAGCTCATATCTATTGCTTGTACGGCCATCTGAGGTTTATACCAGATCGGCCATCTATTGTATTGATCTTACATTGCTCATAATAAAAAGGTCAGATCTTTGCTTGTGCTTCTACATTTTGAATATATTGTGATCTCCATGTGTTGATGAATCTTGTATGCACTTAGAAACTCAATAAATTAGTAGTAGTTAGTGATTCCAAGAAATAATTTGGCTTGGGATCATTACAGGTGTCTTCTTGAACTAACACCATCGCAATGGTGGAAGTAGAAGCGGCCAAGTAAAGGATATAATCCTTTGTATATTCAAGGGGATGTAACAAAGGTGCGTGGGTCAAAGCATGCTTGAGAGTGTCAAATGACCATTGAGTAGCATCATCCCAGATGAAAGGGATGTTCTTTTGCAGTAACCACATAAATCCTTTAGTGATCTCGGCATAGTTGCAGATGAAACGACAAAGAAATTTTTCTTTGCCTTGCAAACTCTGGAGTTGGGTTAAATTGGTAGGTGGAGGTAAGGCTAAAATGGCCTTGATCTTTAAGGGATCCACCCTGATCCCATCCTTGGAGACAATGAAACCGAGGAGTCGACCAGATTCGATAGCGAAAATGCATTTGTGTGGGTTCAGACGAATACCGTAGAACCTACATTGAAGAAAAATCGCCCGTAAATGATCAATGTGATCGGATCGATTTAGCGAATGGGAGGGTAAATCATCAAGATATGGTTTTGCTATATGTTTGATGTCATGAAAGGCATACGACATGGCTCGCTGGAAAGTAGCCCTAGAATTTTTAAGGCCAAAAGGTAGCTTTCGATAGGTGAAAGTACCCCAAGGGTAGATGAAGGTTGTCTTGTGTTGATCTTTAGGCAAGATTTCAATCTGGTTATATCCAGAAAAGCCATCCATGAAAGAGAAGATTACGTTGTCTACACAATTGTTGATGATTTGATCGATGAAGGGCATAGGGTAGTTGTCCTTGGGACAAGTTTTGTTGAGATCTCAATAGTCAACGCAAACACAGATGGTCCCTTGTTTCTTAGCAACTGGAACAAGGTTGGAGACCCATTCGGTTAAAGGGACGGGATAGATTAAGCCAGATTTTAGAAGTTTTTCAACTTCCGCCTTTATAGCTGCGATTTTCTTGTGATGAATCGGGCGAAGTTTCTGTCGAATTGGTTTTGCGTCAGGGTAAGTTTTGATTTCGTGTACGACGATTGAAGGGTCGATCCCTGGCATTTCCTTGTAGCTCCATGCGAAGACATCGTGGAATTCCTTAAACAAAGCAGTGTAAGAGGCCACTTCATCGGGTGTGCAATTAGCACCTAGATTAATGTTTTCCATGACACCTTCTTTGATCGAAATGTCGATCGTGATCGTAGTAGAGATGTTACTCATGTTACCCTCAGAGAGAGTATCTTGTGTGAGGATAGGAAATTGCGGAGCATGGATAACATCAGATGGGATGTCTCCACGAATTTCTTCCAACGGTGGAAGAAAAGAGGATCGATGATGGTTATCATCCCAAGGTAAGTCGTCAATGCTGAGAATTTCCATAATCGATTCATCCGAAGGGAAAATGTGGAAAATGTAATCGACGACAGATGATAGGGAATCCAACCATGAGGGCATCAAACAGGCATCATATGCCAATGAATGTGAATTTTTGGGAGAGGGAGAGGAAGATTGGATGGCTATGTATGCGGCCTCGACTGGGATAAGTGGCATAATGTCACTGAGCACATCGAATTCCAAAGGACTAGGCACAATCCAAGGGTCAGATGATTCCAAGGATTGATAGGGCATAGTCGAGATCATATTGATGGAGGAAATATGATGTACAGTAGGTGGAAGTGGTGTAGGGAAAGTACCCATGAGGCTAGAATCTTTCAATAAGCCAACACCAACACTTTCATACGTAACTGCGTGGTCTCCCAAAAAAGGAATGTTGTTGGTGGCAGGGATGTGAGCGTTGGGTGTACAGAAATCAAGCTGATCGATGGTAACAATTTTTCCTTGATGGGGGAATTGTACACATCGAAACACCGACAAGGCGACGCCAGTCATAGCATAGAACCAACTTCTTCCAAGTAGTAGGTTGTAATCGAGGGGAGCATCGACCACCTCTATGTCAATGGTAACAGTTTTTCCACCCAACTGAATGGTTAAGTATTGTAATAATCTGTGAGGATGAAAACCTCGTCCATCGAAAGTGTGTAACATGGTAGCAGATTTTTTAAGGGCAGGTGATTTTAAGCCTTTCCAACAAGCTAAGGACATGACAAAAGTAGAGGCTCCCTCATCCAGGATAGTTCGATGAATTTGTTGATTGTGAACAACAACATCGATTTGAAAAGCTAACTGGTGGGAAAGTCGTGGTTGATGGTCATCTATATTAAATGTGAGTTTGTTTGATGACTCGGGATCAAAAGCACTGATAGCGGCTAAGAGCATTCTACGTTGGCTGGGACAGTGTTGTAGAACTTCCAAGGCAGACATAACACATGGTGCTTGGGCCAAATATTCTACAATGTTGTAATTTTGGGCAGCTCGTGAATTAGGATTGAAGGTAGATTTCCAAATGGTGCTCTTAGGAGGGAGTAAGATGGAGTCAAAAGACGGTTTCTCAATCTGGAGTGACCCGGATGGAGGGCTAACAGACGGAGGATTAGCGGAGGATGGCAATGGGTCCGACGAAGAACTGTTAGCGATCTTCGTCTTATCAGGTTTAACTGGCGTGTCATATGTCACAGAGCAGGTGGTTAAATTAACTCCGTTAAACATGTAAATGTGGGCACTTGTCAAGGCCTCATCAAGGGGTTGGTTGGAACTGCCCCCCGGCGGGGGGTTTGTGCAACCAAATATTGTTGCTGTGGAAAAGGTTGGGTGAGCACAGCGGGTTGTGAATTTCCCTTGAAAAGCTTGGCCACTTCATCGCGATGTGGACAGTCTCAAGTGTAGTGATCATCTCCACAAATGAGACATGGGAATTTTGGTTTTTGCTGTGGTTGTTTTCCGGCAGTAGGGGTTTGTGGTTGGGTTTTGGGTTGTTCGTTGTTATTTTTTTTCTTTGGTTTATTTCTTGCTTTCTTCTTGCCCCCAAGTTGTTGTGAAGGGGTTGATTGGACTGCATTCACATCAAAGACCTGAGTTTGAGGGGGGGTAGAAGAGGGTGTAGTCGGACTAGGAGAAGTCGTCGAAGCAGGACGCTAAATCGTTCCAGTCGATTGGGTCGTAGATTGGTTCTTGACGGAGCCAATAACTCCATCTGCATGGGAAGTAGATGATGGTTTGGATGGATCGTTAGTGGCACAGGTAGCATTCGGTATCAACTCATACAGAGTACCAGATTGTGAATAGACTAAGTCTAAGTACTGAGCTCGGGCAATGGCTTCTTCCTCGGTGACTACACCACCCATCGCAATGTCACGAGCGATCTGGGGTAACAATGATTTGGTGAACCATTCTGCTAACAATTGGTCAGGAATGACCGCTTTGATTAGCCTTCTTCATCATCTTCATTCATTAATATGATCGGAGATATGTATGGAAGTTGTCTGACGAAGGGAGGTTAATAGTTCAGTACCCGTCTCGTATCGAATGGGCAGTTGGAAGTGTGTGAGGAAGGACATGACCAGTGAGTTGAAATCGTGAAAAGATGCGCGTGCTAGTTCAATATACCATTTCATTGCGGAACCCGTAAGTGTTCATTGGAAAAGACGCAAACAAAAAGAATCGTCCGTGAGAGAGTTGGATGAACACCACAAATGGAACATCATCACGTGGTTGTTCGGGTCTTCTCCGAACTTTTCGTCAAATTTTGCGATATCAGAAGGAAGTTTAGCTAGAATTGCTGGCCAAACCGGAGAATGATAAATAGGATCATTCGTTAACTGAGACAAGTCTGGAAGATCCAGAGTAGCCATAAAAGGAAGTTGTCGGTTAATTTGCGGGTAATGTTGGTGTGGAAGAGGGACACCAGTGGGGCCTATTACTGGGTTATGTGGATAGTTATAACTTGTGGGCCCTCTCATGTGAGTTTGGTTTTGACCAGAGTACATAGGATTCGAGGTGTTTTGAGAAGCATGTGTGAGCGGAGGATAACCGGATGGGTTTTGCGGGTTATAGGTTGGGTTTGGAATTTGTCCATAAGGGGGTTGCTGCAGAGTCTGAGAATTCTGCCCTGCCAAGAACTGTGGGTTTCCTGGAAAAAGGATGTTCCATGGATTAGGTGTGGCAGACACATTTTGTCCGTGTGGTTGATGGTGGACTCCAGATTGAGGCTGCCCCCCAGCATGAGGGTGACCCCCGAATGGAATTTTTCCTCCGATGGGAGGATGCCCCCCAACTTGAGGTAGAATTCCCGGAATTTGAAAACCAGATGTAGAAGACTGACCGGTGCCACCGAGCGGATTAGGACCACCAAGACCGATCCCTCCGGGTTGTTGGATAGGTATGGAACTTCCCGGTATAACTTGGGTAGTAGTTTGGGAAGTGGTGACAGTGGAAGCATTCAGTGCCCTGAATCCAAAAGGGAGTGTAGGTCTTGGTGTTACAGGTGTGCCAATCGGAGCTTGATTAACCATTGCGTTACCGGCGGGGATAGTCGGAATGTGTAGGACCATTGTAGAATGGGCCGTCTAGAGGGGAATAGTAGGCCTTGGGCCAACAGATGTTATGTTCGGACCAACGGGTGGTGTGGCTGTAAAAGTGGTAGTACCAGTGAAATGATTTGGAGGTACAGTGTAGGAAAAAGGTGTGTCAGCACCTTCCCCTATTCCATAAAGATCTCGCACCAAGCGTGGTGGACTTCGAATAATGTTTGCGGTCCAAAAAGGGTCATTGGCTAAAGGGTTTTGAGAATACCCAGCTGGAATGTCAGAAGGATTGACGACAACAAATTCTCCAACGGAATTTAGGTGGAGGATCTATCGTTCATATCCCTCCGGAATGCGGTAAGCTTTCAGAGATTCTAAAACAATTCGAAAATTCTCCAAAGGAGTGGGAACTTCTTCCTGGGAAGTTGTAGTGTTTTGAACCTCACTCTATTGAGGAGATTCCTGAGTAGAATGAGGGGGTAAAGGGGTGTTTCCTTCCATATTTTCTAGAGGAAGTCCCTGTAGTCTCCACGAGTGACATGGAGGGTCGATGTTGGTGAAAAAGAGTCGGCGAAAGAGATCTATGGCCAACTAACAAAAAGAAACAGCACACGCTAAAAAATCTAAGAATCACAACCAAGCAAACATGACCTTCTTTTGATGACCATACTAGTTGGTGATGAAATCCAATGTCGCATGATCAAGTCCAGAAGGGGCAGGGATAGGGTGGAACAGTTACAATGGCGACCTGCTTAACAGACTTACGCCTTGGTGCAAGATTCCACGCAGTAATTGTGGATTTACCCTCCAAGGAGCCCAAGTGAGTTTGACCAATGTCTGCTCCAGGTATAGTGAGACTTCTCATCACCATCACCTTGTGTAAGACCCTAAAGATTATGGCCACTAAGGTTACCAATTCGCAGTTACCCCCTGGGCAGGAACAGTCGACAGTCTGATCCAAACATATCGGTAGGGTATCGAGCCCGAAATCAACTAAAAGGATTCCACGCAGTAATTGTGGATTTACCTTGAAGTGACCCCCATAATACGATCTGACCACCACAATCAGTTAAACCACAGAGGGTTAGTCCCCGTAGCTCACCCGAATGCGACCTCATGCATGACCCATGTGTTAGAGGGGGATCCCAGGAAGACTTATACAATAATTGGATTTGACTCTCCCTAACTTAGGATGCTACTATTTGTTTTTAACACTTTGGAGAGTTATGCTCACAGCCTAATCCAAAGTACTAAACCTATTCTATTGTTGGTGGAGGATCCTAGAAAAGAAAAGTTTCTAGATAACTTTTAATTAGCGTTGATTTTATGGCTGTTCTTTACGCAAAAGGGGTGCATGGAAGTGAAACAAATGGAATTATGACTCAGTCCCAAAAGTGCATCAAATATGATAAGTAGTCATTTCTTTTCAATGAACAACTATCTAAGGGAGAGAGAGAGAGTTATTTTCACTAACAAGCACAAATAAGGAATGTCCTCAAACAATTTCTCAATCAAATCCTGATGTGATGCTAAAACTTTTTAGATGTCTTCTAACATGCACAATCAATCATGAAGATGCTTTTTATTGTTTTCATATGAATAATGATCAATTCAACACAATGCTCGTCTTGCTAATTATCTTCTTGTATGAATGAAAATCAAACTAGCATAAGCAAAATTCATACAAACAATACACCCTTTCGTTGCAATCAAAATGAAAAGCGAAAGAAAAGAAATAATCAAAGAGAAAACAAACTTCACACCCAAAAGAAAAGTTGAAGAACAATTATCTTGACTAAAATCAAGATGAAAGGATCTGCAGGCCTTTGATGACCTTCACCAGAGTTTATCGTTCAGTTGATGAGGAGAGAAAAACAATGCATGGGTTTCAAATTCCAAATAACAGAAAAACTCAATAACAATAGTGAAGAAGGCTACAAAATCCAAATAGTAAGATGTCCATTCTTCAAGCAAAAGACAGATATCCAAGCTAGAAAGAAGAAGGATTGACTCACTAGGTGACCCAGCAAGAGAGGCACAGAGAAAAACCCTGAAAAAGGAAATTCTGGAAGGTTTATTGGCCAAAAGAGGGCTGGCGCTCTGTTTCCAAAGGCAAGGAGCATTATATCACTCTGTGTAAGGATATGGGGGAGCGTTGGCACTCTTTTAGGACAAGGAAAGGGGCGCTAGGTCTAAAAATTCCCAAAAATGTCAAAAAATTCCAAAAAATGCAATTCAAACTCGACAACTATGTTGAGTATGATGGGGTAAGGAGCCAATCAGTTCATGAAACCAATCAAAAGAGGAGTGAACCAGGTCTAAAACAATCAAGGGATAGAGCAAGGTCAATGAGGAGAAAATCAAAACAAGAAGTTTCGATTTGAGGCTATCTCCCTAGTGGAGTCGCCAGTTTCTGTTGTAGGAAAATCTCCCTGCGGATAGGTAGATCACCTCTAAGAGCTTGACCCTAAATCTAAGATAGAAAATTCTTAACGTGGACACTGAATTCCTTTCAAATCTATCTAAACTAACACATGAGAAGGAAGGAGGACAGAAGTACCTCTTTATCGACGTTTGTCCCTGCACACTCCGAGTTGCGCTCCGATCCTTTGCTCCTTGTTGAGTTCTGTGGACAAACAAGATACAACCGCTTCCTACTCTATTGATGTTAGCTTGAAAACAGATCTATCTATCAAATATAAGTTCATGCAACATTAGACACAAACTAGAAAGAAACAGGCCAAGCATGTCATATTGATGAGAATAACGACAACAGTGCTTACAATCGTAGATGCGAATGTGACAGCTTCGTCAGGTCCTCTTCATCTAACCCTTGCCTGAAAGATCCACAACCTGGATGATAGCGGCTTCACTGATCACTCTCCTTTGGCTGACTGTGAGTTTCCTATGAGATCATAGGTTTCATGCAATAATTCTTCCTCCCTTTCCACCATCATAGAGCTTGCTCATATAGGTTAAGAGGAGCTTAACCTCTTGAGTTATCTTTAGAAAAAGTTGGGGAACCTCTTCTGATGCAAACCTTATCCACTCCCCCCCGAGAGAATGATCGCGATAACCAGGACCTTCTCTAACTTTGTCCCGAAGAGCGTGAATGCTCCTCTAATTCCCTCTTGGGAATTCTCTACCCACAGCTTACTCCTTACTGATCTCCCTTATCTAATCGGGAAATCGGAATTCACTATCTCGTGAATTCTGTAGTCACAACCCTTTACCTTTCGATTCTCAGAACCCCGACGTGGGTCAATCAATGACTTTCTTCCCCTTCCTATCGATATTTTCTCTATCGGCGAATCGCTACTCGCGATGCCAACAAATCGAAACTCAAATCTCTGAAACCCAATATGCCAATTGTCCGATGACACCTGCCTTCGTTGCTGACGCTTGGACCCCACACACATGTAGCGATCGGGAAATCGCGGATCGGGAATTTGCAGTTTCCGTGGCACCGTTTCATAGAGCCTCCTAAGTCCCGAACCCCGATATGCGATGCCACCTATCAATACCACCCACTATCACCGTGGGACCCGTCGCAATTCGGGACTTCGTGAATCCTCCATGATCCCTTCGACACCAAAAGTTTTGAAGTGTTGAACCCTAATCCTTCGAGATCTTGCACCACGTATCTCCACTGAGATCAGCGGTCCTGATCTTCTCAAGAAATCACTAATCGTGATTTCATCATATAAGAGTTCCACGACCACGGAAACTCTGATATCCCGATGAGTCGAGTCCCGATAACTCTCCTCCCTGTGCTCCCACGCTTAAACCCTACGCAACTTATCCAGAATCTGGTGGCTGGCGGGATTTCTCTAATCTGTCCGGTGAATCCTAGTCGTCGACTCCTCCTCCTTGATGCTTCTTTGAAGCGACAAAGTATTTCTGCCGAGACTTGTTCTCCAAGCCTATGCTTGCAGCTCCCACACGAAACTCTCTTTGGCACAAACCTTCTACGTTCCCGCTTGGTGAGATCACAAAGGTTCTATCCCTCTTGAAATTATACTCGCTTTACAAGTCTTTATGAGGACTTGTTACACACCCTCCTCGCGGAAAAACTCCAAATACGACTAAGTATTGGAACTCTTCGATCCTGCGCACTCCTGCAGCAGAAATCCTTCAACTCTTTGCTCAGAATCGCAACTCTGAGTCTTCGTCCAGCCTGTGCACGCCTTGCATGGCTCTAGTGTCAAATCTGCACTTCTGAGATGAATAGAAACAACAACTTGCTCTAATTGAACCCTACAGTCACACACTCTTTGTGGACAGATTCAACTGCACTCCTTGCAGGAATTCTCTGGCTCACTTAGAGAAACAATTGAAACTTATTCACTCATTCTCTCAGACTTCAAATCAACCATGAAATCACATACACAACATATAAAAGCAAGTGCATAACAAGAAGAAAATACTCATGAGCATAACATCAACAATACACAGAGAATAACACAACCATGGAATTGAATCAAAGCTTTTCTATTAATTCAATATCTGTACATGGTGGTTCTGCTCACAATTTCTCTGCTCTTCTCTCTTCTTGCTTCTATTTCTCATATGTTACAATGTACAAAGGAGGGTGTCTATATCCCGTTTCCCTCTCGAATTCTAAAGCTATCAAATCTACAATAAATTTCCTATCTATAAACATTAAATCTATTAAATGCCTCAACTACCTAAGGACGAGAGCTTAAAGGCTCAAGGTCCCTTTTACAATACAAGTGTGCTTCTTTATGAATGACTTCATTAAATAGCGGTGCGAAAATTTTCAAGTATTTCAAAATGTGTGCTGGCAGTGTCGAGCTGTCCTTTCTGGTCCATGCACTGGCTTGCTTGATGAGTGAGCGATGCTCCTGCATCATCTTCCTTAGATCAGGGATCTCTTGATGAAACCAAGAATTCAAATGCAACTGTCTTCTAAATCTGAAAGATCCTCTCCTTATTCTCCTCATCAGGCCAACTACTACCTCAGGTTAGGTAGCGCTCCTGCAAAAGGGGTATCAGAGCGTTGTAGCACTCCCTAAGAAGGTTAAGGGAAGCACCAGCGCTCCAAAAGTGAGTAGCACTCCTGTAAAAGGGCAGGGGAGCGTTAGAACACTCCCTAAAGCCTTATAGGGGGGCGCCAACACTCCTAAGGCTGCTATAGGGGAGCGCTCACCCTCAAAACCATTGTTTCAGAGCTCTTTTCAGGTGTCAAGAGTTCCTTGACTTCAGTTAACCAGTTCTCCTTCTCCAAACCAAGTACATGAGATGTTTTTGAGTGCCTCCTTAGTGTCATCATTAAGGCAGTGTGCTTGAATGATGTTTACGACACTTGTGAATAACTTGCGACACTTGCGAAAGTTGTAAGGAAGATGTGACACTTACGACAACTGAGAGGAATATGCGACACTTATCCAGTTGAGTAATTTTGACGTGTAACAACAACTACCTAACTAATCCAATCCCACTCCAAAACTCCACTCCTCTCTGCAAATCCAAGAGCCCCAAAAATCAATCCCCCATCTGTTGTAGAATGATCTTCCCATAAACCTCCTTCCCCTCCATATTCCTCCTTCACCGACTTCCCCCTCATTTACTTCCCTACCTAACCCATTTATTACCTTATCTTATCCTTTCGTCGTTAATGCCCCTTATCCCCTTTATTTATTATTTTATCCTATATTTAATGT
>CBVK0100852865.1:0-10497 GCA_900067695.1 Picea abies
GGAGGAATTAAGGCTAAACGATAAATTAAGCCAAAATACTTAGGAAAAGTCACTTAAGCCTAAGTCAACGGAGAATTAGAATGAAAAGGTGATAACGGGGGGACTTAATTGACAAATAAATCACTTAGGAGGAAAGGCACCTAGGTTAAGTGATGTCAATGAAGAATTAGGTCAGGAAAGATATAAAGAGAGGAATTTGACCTAATTCCTCATTATGCATTGTTATGATTTAATGTTGAGAGCTTCGAGAGGAGGAGGACAGTCGGCCTTATTGTTTTGTGGATTTCTGGAGGAAACCACCACCCTTGATCAGTTTCGGTGTTGAGAGACACACCCTAGCCCATTGGAGATACCATCCAGGTATTTCACCGTTCATTTCAGGAGTATTCAGTGTGGAGGGCCCAGCTCAGCCAAGGAGGGCGCAAGCTATCTTGGAGATTCGAAGATCTGCAGTAGACCTGTGTCCCGATTGCAGATTCCTTCCGACCCAATAGAGATCCAGCCAGGGCACTTCCATTGAGCCATCTATCGTCAGATTCTGACGGTGGAATCTTGCAGATTGATCCATCCAGCGATTTTGGGCGCAGTCATTCCAGACAGACGTTTGGCATTGCATGCAGGTGTTCCCTATCAGATCCGGCCAAACCCTTCCGAACCATTTCATCATTTGACGAGACGATCATTTTGAGCTATATAGCAGCCGATTCCGATGGTGGAATCTTTTGGGGCGCATTCAGTGCTCAAGGAGGGGCGCAAACCCCCCAAGGGCCCAAATCCGATGCCGTAGATGTCCGATCTGAGTTCCAACAGACATTCATTCCAGTGTGGAGACCAAGGCACACTTATTGGATCAGTTTCGAGCCCATTCTGATGGTGGATTCTTTAGATCGAGTTTTCCAGCTGGTAGCGGTTACCGTATTTCTCCGGGATCGCTCATTTTTGCCTATCTATCCGTGCATGCAGCAGATCTGTTGTCTTCTTACGGTCATGGGTATTTTTTTTTTTATTTGATTGTATTCCAGTACAGATCCAGGAGATCTGACTAACGTCTAGACTCTATATTTCAGTAGGTTATTTATATTTCCATGCATGAACCATTATTATTCATGATATTGAGCAGTTGACATTCTATACTCTTGAATGCATCTTTATATGATTGTTAAACCTTAATTATGCAACATGCACATGTAATAACCGACATGCAACCACAATAAACAACATGCAAACACAATAACCGAAGAACATCTCAATCACACAGCTAAAACGCATCTAGAAACCCCCAGTGTATCAGATCTGCACGCCAAAGCCGTAGAACAGTAGTGAATATCTTGATCAGCCGGATCAGGGATATTTCAGTGGTATCAGAGCTTTAGTCCTACCAACCTGTGACTAAAGACCATGAATCCAGCAGAAGAACCATATGGTTGTGAGCATGAAGGTGACGAATATGTCACGTACAATCGGTGCAGGGGAAGAAGGGACAGACCTAACTTTCCTCCCTTCCCTCCCAGTTCAGAGGAAGAGGAAGAGGCACTTAGAGAAGCAGAGCAACGAGCAGAGCACGAGGCTGGGCACGAAGCAGAGAAGAGGCTAGGTGACAGGTATGAGCGACCAAAGGGCAGTGGTAAGGCCTCAGTGGATCCAGACGTGGCCTTCATGCAGATGATCAGTGACATGCTAGCTAGCCAGCGGACCATGTCTCAGTCTTTGGCTCAGGTAGCAGATAGACTATCTATGATAGATATTACGGGCACTCAAGGCCCACATGCAGCGCATGGGAACTCAGGGGCAGGCAGTAGACCCCAGTCACCCACTCGCACATATACCTCTGCGAGTAGGATTCCACGTCTGTTGTTTCCCAGTTTCCAAATGGAAACCCCAGTAGCAGCACAGATACCGATAGCACAGAGACCGACCACACATGCAGAGGACATTGCAGAGTATCGGAGAGAGTATGCAGCCTTGGGCCATGACTTTCACTAGGACATGACCTTAGTCGAGTATTGCAAACTCAGACTCATGAACCGTCCCAGAGAGCCACAGAGGGGAGGGCAGCAGCAGCAGGGGCATAACATTGACTTCATCCGAAAAGTTGGTAAACTCACCATACCTTCTTTTGATGGATCATCCAGATGCACTGCCAGAGCTTGGGTACAGAAACTAGATACCTACTACAAGCTCAACCAGATGACAGAGGCAGAGGCCATCAGTTTGGCCACCCTACACTTGGAGGGTGAGGCACACGAGTGGTGGTATCATGGATTGGTGACATTGGGTCACAATCACATCACTTCCTACAGAGAGTTCACAGAGAGACTCATGGATAGATTTGATAGGAGGGATCCTGAGATCCACTTCAGAGATTTAGCCCAGTTGAGGCAAACAGGCACAGCAGAGGCATTCATTTCGGAGTTTCAGAGAGTAGCAGTGGTAGTGACAGACATATTTGAGCCATGATTGGTCATGCTATTCATCGAAGGGCTCACAGAACCCTTGAGAGGTTGGGTGAAGGCATACCGGCCTCATTCCTTACAGGATGTCGTTCGACGCACTAGATATTTGGCAGATTCGGTGCCAAAAACTAAACCTTTCACTAAACCCTTTGTACCACAGAGAGAAAAGGATCAGAAGAATCCTCCAAGGGAGTGGAAGGGAAAGCCCAATTTGGATGATGATACACGACGGGAGTTGATGAGGAAGAAGCTTTGCTTCTCCTGCAGAGATCCTTGGGTCCCCGGGCATAGATGCATGGGGAAGGGACAGATCCACTATATTGAGGTGGAATCAGGCAGTGAGGAGGAGGATGAGGATATTCAAGCACCTACAGACAGTGATTCAGAGACTGATACCACCCATTAGCCAGAGCAGCAGCTGAAGAAACCTCAAATACCGGCCAGGGCCAAGCCCCAGGAGGAGGCCAAACCTCGTAGAGAGGTGAAAGGGGGAACCATAGCCACCCTTTCAAGAGTACCCAGGTACAACACCCTCAGGCTTAAGGGCCTTGTACAAGGGCAATGCATGACAACTTTAGTTGATGGTGGGGCCACCCACAACTTCATAGATGCATCCTTGGTAGCTAGGAGAGGGTTACGCACAGAGGAGTTTGAGGGATTCCATGTGGCAATGGCTGATGGATACACGATGTCATGCTTAGACATGATCCTTGATCTAGAGGTCAAACTTGGCAACTACACCCTTACTGACACATTTTATGTAGTTGATCTATCAGATACAGATGTCGTATTGGGGGTACAGTGGTTATATTCATTGGGGGAGATTGGGTTCAACTATCAGATGTTGACCATGAGCTTCAGAGATGCCAGTGGATCGAGAGTTGTGCTGAGAGGTATGTCTACAGGGGCGTCTCGGGCAGTATCGGCAAAGAGGATGGAGCGGATTTTTTGTCATGGTGACGTGGCTTACGCAGCAGAGTGTTGGATCACCACGCGAAAAGACTCGGAGGGTAGGGAGCAGTACCATCCACAGATCAGAGAGCTTCTGGGACGTTATGAGCCAGTATTTGGGCCAATACCACCAGGGAGACCACCAGACAAAGGTTTTGAGCACATGATTGAGTTAGAGGCAGGGGCCACACCGATGATTGCAACACCCTATAGACACCCCAAGAAATTTAAGGACGAAATTGAGAAAGCAATCAAAGAATTGCTCGCTATGGGACATATCAGGCCCAGCAGGAGTCCTTTTGCATATTCAATAGTACTAGTACTAAAGAAGGATGGCACATTACAGATGTGCATCGATTACAGAGCAATCAACAAGAAAACGATCAAGAATCGTTACCCTATTCCACACATAGATGAGTTGATGGATGAGTTGCATGGGGCAGTCTTCTTCAACAAGATTGATCTACGTTCAGGATACCATCAGATCAGCATCAAGGAGCAGGATATTGAGAAGACGGCATTCTGATGCCATTTCGGACATTTTGAGTTCTTGGTCATGCCATTTGGACTGACCAATCCACCATCCACTTTCCAGTCTTGCATGAACCATATCTTCAGAGGACAGTTGAGGAAGTACCTTCTAGTATTCTTCGATGATATATTGATCTACAACAAGACATGGGATGAGCATTTAGCACATTTGGAGGAGGTTTTGGATACTATGAAGGCCCAATCTTTATATGCCAAGGAATCCAAATGTGAGTTTGGCATGAGGGAACTATTGTACTTAGGGCATATCATCAGTGGGCAAGGAGTACAGGTTCACCAGGAAAAGATCAGATCCATTGTGGATTGGCCAACGCCCAAGAATCTCACGGAGCTGAGAGGATTCTTTGGGTTATGCAGTTACTACACGCGGTTTGTCAAAGGTTTTTCACAGCTGGGAGCACCACTCATAGACTTGACAAAGAAGGGTGCTTTTCATTGGACAAAGGATTCATAGCAGACCTTCAACAAAATGAATGAGGTTATGAGCACATGCTCTGTTCTATCCCTCCCAGACTTTTCTCAGCCATTTGTCTTAGAGTGTGACGCATCAGGGGTGGGGATTGGAGCAGTATTGATGCAGGGGGGGCACCCCATTGTGTTCGAGAGCAGGAAGCTCGACGAGTCAGAGAGACACTATCCTATTTGCGACAAGGAGATGCTAGCAATCATGCATGCTTTAACCAAATTCAGGCAGTATCTGGTTGGCAACAGGTTTGTAGTGAAGACTGATCATAATAGTCTCAAGTATTTCCTTGACCAGAAAAACCTCAGCGAGAGGCAGTAGAAGTGGGTCTCAGAGATCCAAGAATTCGACTTTGATATTGAGTATGTCAAGGGAAAGAGGAATGTTGTGGCGGATGCATTGTCCAGGAGACCAGCAGGATGTTCGATGATGGATATCTGTACAGATTGGAAAGATCATTTGTTGGTGGAATACTCCAAAAACAAATTTGCTTGTGAGGTGATGGAAAGGCAAGTGATTGATGATAGGTTCCGGGTTCTGGATGATGTCATTTTCTACAAGAACCGGATATACTTGGTTCCAGAATCCACCCTGAAAGGGAAGATTCTGAAGGTGTGTCATGATTCACCAACAGCAGGGCATCAGGGATACTTCAAAACTTATAGGCAGATCAGAGAGAGATTCTCATGGAAGGGTCTCAAGGATGACGAGATGAAACACATACGAGAGTGCACGACTTGTCAGCAGATCAAGTCTGAACAGACACATCCTGTAGGGTTACTTCATCCTCTGCCCATTCCAGAGCAGAAATGGGAGAGCATTTCCATGGATTTCATTACAGGTCTCCCTAGAGTGTAGGGAAGGGACTGTATATTTGTAGTGGTCGACAGACTAACCAAGTTCGCACATTTCTTCGCCATACCCCCAGACTACAAAGCCATACAGGTAGCAGATTTGTTCTTCAGGGAGGTATTCCGGTTGCACGGTTTACCCAGGCAGATAGTCAGTGATAGGGATGGGCGCTTCATCAGCACTTTTTGGCATGAGATTTTCAGATTGGTAGGCACAGAGTTTGCTATGAGTACCAGCTACCACCCACAGACAGATGGGAAAACAGAGATCGTCAACAAATGGGTGGAAGGGTATTTGAGGAACTATGTGGGAGGACAACAACGCACTTGGGTGAGATGGTTACATAAGGGTGAGTATTGCTACAACACAACTTACCATATGTCCATCGGGATGTCACCATTCAGGGCATTGTATGGATACGATGCACCCTCCTTTATAGATGTTGCATTTGGGGACAGCAGGGTCCCGGGGGCCAAGGATTGGGTGGAGGAGAGTCACAGGATTCTGCAATCAGCAAAGGAGAATTTGCAGTCAGCTCAGAATTAGCAGAAGATATATGCAGATCGACACCGATTTGAGTACAGTTTTGAGGTAGGAGACTTGGTTTTCCTGTGATTACAGCCATACCGACAGTCTTCCTTGAAAAGGAGCAGAGCAGAGAAACTGAAGCCAAAGTTTTATGGTCCATACAGAGTCATCAGGAGGATAGGTGAGGTGGCATATGATCTAGAGCTACCAGAGGGTAGAAAGATTCATAACATCTTTCACGTCTCTTGCCTTAAAAAGGCGATGGGACAGCAGATTAGCATTTCACAGGAGTTGCCACCCTTGGATGAAGAGGGACAGTTGGAACTAGTGCCAGAGGAGGTATTACAGCAGAGAGAACGCAAATTGAGGAGCAGGATCATCAGAGAGTGTTTGGTTAGATGAAGGGGTCTTCCAGTGGAGGATGCCACATGGGAGGGAGAGCATATTCTGCAGCACCCAGGATTGATGTTGCTTGAGGACAAGCAATCTCGGGAAGGGAGGACTGTGATGTCCCATCCCCAAGATTAGGCCAACAGGGAGTGACTTAGTAGTCTATATGTTCCCATAGACTATAGTCAGGCACAAACAGGGAACCAGATCGAGAAATAAAGAGGAATTAAGGCTAAACGATAAATTAAGCCAAAATACTTAGGAAAAGTCACTTAAGCCTAAGTCAACGGAGAATTAGAATGAAAAGGTGATAAGGGGGGGACTTAATTGTCAAATAAATCACTTAGGAGGAAAGGCGCCTAGGTTAAGTGATGTCAACAAAGAATTAGGTCGGGAAAGATATAAAGAGAGGAATTTGACCTAATTCCTCATTATGCATTGTTATGATTTGATGTTGAGAGCTTCGAGAGGAGGAGGAGAGCCGACCTTATTGTTTTGTGGATTTCTGGAGGAAACCACCACCCTTGATCGGTTTCGGTGTTGAGAGACACACCCTAGCCCATCGGAGATACCATCCAGGTATTTCACCGTTCATTTTAGGAGTATTCAGTGTGGATGGCGCAGCTCAGCCAAGGAGGGTGCAAGCTATTTTGGAGATTCGAAGATCTGCAGTAGACCTGTGTCCCGATTGCAGATTCCTTCTGACCCAGTAGAGATCTAGCCAGGGCGCTTCCATTGAGCCATCTATCATTAGATTTCGACGGTGGAATCTTGCAGATCGATCCATCCATCCATTTTGGGCGCAATCATTCCGGGCAGACGTTTGGCATTGCATGCAGGTGTTCCCTATCAGATCCGACCAAACCCTTCTGACCCATTTCATCATTTGACGAGACGATCGTTTTGAGCTATATAGCAGCCGATTCTGATGGTGGAATATTTTGGGGCGCATTCAGTGCTCAAGGAGGGGCGCAAACCCCCAGGGGCCCAGATCCGGTGTCGTAGATGTTCGATCCGAGTTCCGACAGACATTCATTCCAGTGTGGAGACCAGGGCGCACTTATTGGAGCAGTTTCGAGACCATTCTGATAGTGGATTCTTTAGATTGAGTTTTCCAGCTGGTAGCGGTTACCGTATTTCTCCGGGATCGCTCATTTTTGCCTATCTATCCGTGCATGCAGCAAATCTGTTGTCTTCTTACGGTCACGGGTATTTTTTTGTTATTTGATTGTATTCCAGTACAGATCCAGGAGATCTGACTGATGTCTAGACTCTATATTTCAGTAGGTTATTTGTATTTCCATGCATGAACCATTATTATTCATGATATTGAGCAGTTGACATTCTATACTCTTGCATGCATCTTTATATGATTGTTAAACCTTAATTATGCAACATGCACATGTAATAACCGACATGCAACCACAATAACCAACATGCAAACACAATAACCAAAGAACATCTCAATCACATAGCTAAAACGCATCCAGAAACCCCCAGTGTATCAGATCTGCACGCCAGAGCCGTAGAACAGTAGCGAATATCTTGATCAGTCGGATCAGGGATATTTCAGAGGATGCTTTTGCAACATACAAAGAGTTTCTTATGTACACTCATTTCACTACATCTGTGCCTCAGCTACTCAATTCAAATCAAAGCAAGATGCTATTGGCAGAAAGATCAGATGGAGGTTCAGCAAAAGGTGTGTTGGATGGTGATCGAGATGTGTTTACAGCTTTTTTGGAAGATTTAAGAATATGTTGTTTATGGAATGTTAGTAGGTTGCTTCAGGTGTTTAGAAGCATTTTTTGTTACCTATCAGATTTATCCACTGGAAGAGAAGGCATGATAAAGTTGCTTGTATGCTTTTTGGTTCCTGCAGAACTTTTGAAATTTGAGATCAAGCTAGGTCTGAAGGATTTTTCTTTTTTTGGAGAAGATCCTCAAAATCTTTGTAGTTTAGTTAAAAACTCTCTTGAATGGGATTTTCCAGAGCAAGAAATTTTTTGGCAGTTGCTAATGTCTGAGGTACAAGTTTGTGTGGTTCCACTAGTCATGCCATTGTTGGCATTTTGTGCTGAAGCTTTGGATCCTTTGGTCCATGTTGGGGCAATTTCTGGCCTGCTAACGTTCTTAAGGTCCCAGTCTCCCTCAATTAAGCTTGTGAATGCAATACTATGTCTACCTAAAAGATTTGCAAAGTTTGTAGCTACTGTAATAGCAAGTTGGTCTGTATTGAATAGGTCAAAACTGTTTATATGTCTGACAGAGTGGACAAAATTTTGTTTGAGCAGCATGAGAAATATGGAAACAATGATGAACATTAGATTTTCAACTGAGAAAGTGAATTTGGCTGCTATCAATGAAGTGATATCTTTTTTTGATAGACATGGTTCAAATGAGAAGACAGATTCCAACAATTTGAAATTTTCAAATCTTTCAGAAATCAGGGCCAGTTTGTCAGAATTGGCTGGCAAAATTGGTCCTAGAGAAATATGCACCACAGACAACAGCATTGGCATGGAAATTCAGAAGGAAATAGGAATCTGATTTGTGACTTTTCTTGGAGCTAGGAGCTATCCAGATGCTTGAGTGGATTGAACTTGCTCAATTCTTGTGCGGCATTTGTATCATGTTAGGTTGTTGCTTCCCTTATCATTTCGGACTGCAAGTTGTTCCTACAGGTAGCAGCAAGCTTGCTTTTGCAATCCAAGTCTAGATTTTTTGCCTGATCTTCCCTGATATTTATTGTACAGTAATCCAATTGAACATGCTCACTTATTATGTATGTATGTATGATCACCTGGTTGTGTTGTCACTTACCTATCATTTCAAGTTTGAATCTTGTTTGGTTTTTTGTATTCCAAGATTTGAGGAGTTATGTTGTTACTCTGTAAGTTTGTACTATTCCAATATACTTGCAATAATTTGTAACGTATATATAAAAGTTCATGTCGAAAGGCAATTTGATACACTGTATTTAACAGTTTCTTTTGGAGCCAATTTGATGTCTTTCCATTTTCAGAAAATTTTCAAACAATGTTTCCCATTGCTCTTCAAACAAGGCTGATATTCCTCAGATTTTACAATATGAGGTTTTCCTGAAAAAATCGCTAAACAAATATAACTTCTTTTGATGCTTTTGAAATATGTCGGTGTTAGGGCTTCCTCTGCTTTCTCTGATTCTTCATTTTGGTTTGGATACACTAGGGAACAAATATGTATATGAAATAAAAATGTTGTAGACTTCTTCAGTTATGTCCATGCTAGGGCACAGATTCGTGTCTGATATAGGTTGACTGTGGCAGAGCTTCACATTTTTCTCAGTCTGCAACAATGTCTCTGTGATTCTGGTCACAAATACTGTTGCTGTGTATGGAACATAATCTTTGAAAATAATTGTTGGTGTATTTGTGCCAAGTTTTCAAGAATAGTATCGATGAAAAATGTATGATAATTAATATATCTGTGCATTGTTGTCATTAAATTCATGCTGTCATTTGAATGATTCTCATGTACAAGACCTGTTACAAATTTTTGATTCTTCAGAAATAGAAACACTGCTAGAAGAATCCAAATGCTGAAAAATGTCTCAATGATCCAATCAGCTGCTGGTATATGGTCGAATCAATCAATTTTGAATCGAAAGAAGATGCACTCAACTTCTTCAGATTCATCACCAGTGATGTAGTCATGGACTTACAGTCCAATATCCCAAATCTCCTCAAGATCTCAACTGTGTACTTCACATGACTTGGGAAGATCTCATCAGTTCTCTATCACACCTCAAGTCCCAAGAAGTAATGCATCATGCCAGGATCCTTCATATCAAATTGAGGCCAACTCATGCTTGCAACAAGCAATGAGATGCTCTACTCCGGTGAGAAATAAATCATCAACATATAGGATCAAAATCAGGGACTCACCATCAACAACACTCTTGTTGAAACCTAACCTCATCAGGTATCCATCAATCCTCACATACCAAGCACGAGGACATGGGAATCCTTCCCATGCATCATGAAACCATCTGACTGCTTGATACAAGGCTGCCCCCTCGAACCCACTCCCGAATCGCGCTTCGAAGGGGAGTGTTTTTTAGGGAGTGTGATTCCTCTTGAAAATATGTGCTCCTTGGTTTTTTAGGGAGTGCTCAAGGAGCATCCAGGGAGAAAACGCTCCATGAGCGCTCCCAAGGGAAAAATACGCTCCCTGAGCCCGCGTGCGTGAGGAGGAAATTGGTCATTTTTTGGGTTTTTTTTTTGTTTTTTTGGAGAAATGACTCATGGGAAAGGTAGCCTAGGGTTAGCT
>CBVK0100852866.1:0-10497 GCA_900067695.1 Picea abies
CGCTCTTCCGATCTCACCCAAGCACCGAGTCCAAGGTACCGCTACCTTCTTGGAATGACTTATTCAATAAAATTAAGCTCTTAGACTGCCCATAGTTCACACCTCACAGTAACCTAGATATTAGAGCCATAGACGACCATGTTTTCTCAAACATAGGTCGTTCTCTGTTACACATGGTGGTTGCTAGGTCCCCTATTTTTCTCTATGTAGAATCTTTAGAGTGGATTATTAGTCACACAGATGCATTAAAATGTTTAATCAGTGATGAACAAGGGTAGTGTGTGGGAATTTTCTTACCAGTAGAGGTTAATAAATATTACAAACCCCGGGAACCAAAATTCAAATTGAACATTGACTTCTTGGTAGAATTTCATTTCAATCATGATGCCAAAAAACTAGTGGCATCCTAGTGGAAAGAGGACAAGAAGTTCATCAGCCTAACTTCAAGATGGTATGGAGTGACAAACTTAAGAGAACCCTACATGTACTTAATGGCCTTGCTTTGTATATTTTATGGTGAAAATGGTTGTTCCAGGTTCACTAAAGCCTGAATTTCTTTAGCTTACATTGTGGCAATATCAGGAGGTATCTTTAATTAGGGTGGCATTATATCTAAACAACTCAGTACTAGAATAGGCCAAGCTCGGAACCATGAACCATGAGATGTTCCTTCATTCTACATGGCCTTTTACCTATTGGATGTGATTTGTGCAAGAAATGTGTTTCCATAAATAAATTTGAGTTGGCACGTGTCTCAACTCCTTGTGCACATTTACTTTAGTATTTAATGGGAGAACATGTATAATAAATTGTATCCCATGATCTTTGACTTGTTCCTGGACAAATTATACTTCTTCATCTTTCACCAAGAATTTCCATGGCTTTCAAAACAAGCCAAAAACATCATATCCCTAATTGGAAATTGGTACTTGGAAGAAAAATGCACCTACTTCAAGATTTTTGGAGCCACAGGGGCCCCACACTTATTTCCAGCTTATGTATTAGAAAGATTGGCCTTAGGGGAAATATTTTACCAGACCATCCTACAAGGGTTCAATGCATCTCTTGTCAAAGATAAAAAGAGGGGTTTTATCCCTTATGGATTTCAATTGGGATACTACTTTAACAAGGATACCACATAAGAAAAACAAGAAGGTTTGAACCACTTGGAATACATGTTTAGAACTAGTAGATACCGCAAGCATGACCTGAACTTTTTATTGGTAAATCATGTTGAACAAGTAATGGTGTATTGGCCCTATGCTCATGACAAGTTTGAAGATGAGGTCTTTACAGAAAACACTCATAGTCGGTATGAGGTCATCCAAAGAAAACTCCAGCCTAACCTAACTACCTTTAAAGATCTATCTATGGATGAATAGGTAGAGCTCATCAATTGAACTGTCAAGGTTGTTATATGAAAATAGAAAACTAAAAGGGAAATCAAGTAAGCTAGAAGAGGTGAAGAAACAAGACTCAAGGGATAGGTCGAAAGGACATCTCATGAGGCAAAGAAAGACATGGCAATAGAGGAGCTGGGGAAGCAACAAAAAGTTGAAGAAGAGCTGAAAAAGAAAGAATAAGAGCAGACCCCTCGAGGGGAATTAACACAAGGGGGGATCAACACACAACCAGAATTGGATATAGAGAAGATGCAAGGAGGTCAACCAAAACCAATAGTATCATTCGAGGAATTGAAAGAGGTGTATGTCACATGGATCTTTTCTCCTACAATTGTGGACCTAACAATGTTGGATGATGATGATCATGATGTAGACACGGTGAAGGTCCCAATTCTATATGAGTCCAATCCAAATAAAGGAAGCTCACTTTCATTAGAGCCACAACCAAAGGGAACATACTTATCAATAAATATAGTTGAGAAATTCCTGACATTAGATGAAAGAGGACCACAACCACTCAAGGAAGAAAAGACACAAGAGAATGATGTTGGAACTGAGGAGGAAGAACAAAATACAGATAACACAAATCTTGAGCAAGAGAAAGATGACACAAAAGGAAAACATGAACAACAACAAGGAAATGTGATAAGTGAGAGAGAGAAAATAGAGGAGCAAACTATTTCTCCAACAAATGAAGAAATGACTGCAGACCCATTACTTACTTATTTTCCTAAGGAAAGGACACAACAGGAAATGTCGATATAAAATAGAATAGAGGATACCTCAATTCCTGAGAAAACCATTGACATGGTTACAAAAGTAGGAGCTGAGAAAACTAGTAAGAAAAGCTAACCTCCTAAAGAACCCAGAACTAAGAAAACAATTGATAAGGGAACAAAGGAGTTGGGAGGACTAATATAAGAAACATATAAAGACAAAAACCCAATCCTGGAACATTTTCATACCCCAGGGAGCATGGGAAATATGTTGGCATGGAGGGATCAACAAATACCAGAACCATTAGATGAAGTTTCTTACATAGAGGCCATAACTTATGACAAGAAAAGGAAATTGTTGGTAAGAAGGACACAAAGGAAAATAAAGCTAATTTTAGACAATACCATGGTTATGACCACTAAGGAAACCTTGTTGGATGAAAAAAAGGCTAAATTTAGTGAATTTTTAGGTGTAGGGGTAGCCATATCTCATGTTACCATTGACTGAGCCAAAGAAGATGAGAGGGAGGATGTCGCCATGAGAAAAGAATCAGAAACTCTTAGACATCAAGTGGATTACTATAAGGATACCACACATGCAATGATGATCCTAAGAGAAGAGTTCTTAGAGGAACATTGAATATATAAGTTGGTCATAGATTCCTTTATGGAAAAATATATAATATATCAAGAGGAAACCATGTTGTAATTTGTAGCACATAAGGAAATGCTAAAGTGGGATGAGAGAGCACACAAAACCTTGAACCAGATCTAGTACATCAAAGAAATTCAGAAAGGTCGAGGAGAGGAAGAGGACAGTATAAGATTGCTCACTGATGAAAGCATGGAAATGATATAGAGGGAAACATAGTATTGGGTTCAATTCATTGTTGAACCAAAGAAAAATATGTAGGAAAGGTGGGATGAATTCCTCAGGAGTTGGAGGAAAATTGATAAGAAAATGACACAATTATAGTTTCCCAAGTTCAGATTGCCAGAATATTTTCATGACGTCAGTGGCATAATGAAGCAGCTCATAGATAGTGACCAGAAGTATGAGTTGAACATGCACCAAATGACCATCTTGGAACAAGGGAAAGTTAAAAGGTTTATGGAAGACACCATCAAGACAACTGTCATTCTAGAGCATGTGGCCACCAAGGTGGACAAGTATAGACATTGCACTCTAGAGCTGAGGGAAATGATTAGCGTACATATGGACCAACATCACTTCCCTTGCATGCACACGTGTGAGGACCTCTTCTCCTAGTGGGTAAAGTATGACAAGGTGAATCTATTGGATTAGTTACTTGATGTGTGAGGAATATCTAGGAGAAAACACGTGGATGAGTCCACATTTATTTATTTATTTGCTTAGAATAGCATTAGTACTATTTTTAGATAGTTTAATTTTTGATAAATAAGAGAATTGACCATGCATTCAAGGTCAACGGTTTTTTGTAAGAAAATTTTGGATTGATGCAAGTGAAAACTATTTTTCAAAATTAATTCAGAAGCTTGGAAGGATCCAAGACCTTTTACCAAATCTTTGTTTGTCATCTTATCAGTGGATTGTTTTGCTTTTTTATTGAAAGCTATATGCATCTAGTAAAATCTTTATTTTTTCTAGTTATATTGATTGGTTAAGAAATTCCTGGATAAAGTTTGGTGAAATCTAATGTTATTTAATTCTTTGTGTTATGTAAACTGAGAAAAGTTCAGAATTAATTTGCGTTTCTCGTTCCTCGTATATTTTTTCCTGCATTTTATTTATTGATGTTCCTTATCTATATCTGGTGATTGATAAATTTCATTTAGTATTAGTACTAGAGTGATTTAATTGCATATATTACTTTCCTATCGATGCTAAGGGTTATCTCGGGAACAAATTTTCCCAACAAATCTATTTCTTTTTTATTTGTGTTCCCCTTTATAATAGAACAGAAAACAAATTTAAAAGAAAGAAGAGAAAAGTTAATCATATAGTTCAAGGACACATTTAAAACAAAACACACAATTATTAAATCTCATCGAACGACTATCGGCCCATTAATCTGGAGGATCACACCATTCCAAATGGGGAAGAGTCTAATTGGGCCTTGTCCTCGGGTGTGATCCCTATTGTTGAGTCAAATGGAATCCAACCCCCTCAATACTACGTAAAGTCATACTTCTAATGCAACCATGTAGGCATCTCATCAAGGCTTACATTTATTTCCTTGAGTTTGATTATGAACCAAAACAAGGACGATAGCAATAACACTAGTGAACAAGTTGGTATCTCATCCAATGTGCTTCTGAAAAATAAACCTACAACTCTTCAGTGACATAATGATGGATCTCTAAATGTATGGTCCATCCAACATTAGATTTGATCATACCAATCAACATCCTTCTATTTTTTGTAGATATTTTAGAGCCATCAACATGGTCATCCATTGAATATATGGTTGTATCTAATGGTTCCTCTTGCTCCACTTTCTCTTCTTCTTCCTCAAAGGGAAGCAATGACTTATTGCAATCATATTGAGGAGGCTTGAAAGAAAAAATATCCTCATGAATTTATTTATGCACATCACATGTGAACTAATCCTCAAGACAAATTGTGTCATTGAAATGAAAAAAATTAGGAATTCTCTCACCTTTTCCTTCATTCGATGGTCCCTCACAAGCATGAAGATCATAACCAGTTTATCTACTAAGAGGAACTAAAAATGCATATTTGGAATTTTGATTTTCTTCTTCATCAAAGAGAACTATTGGCTTTATGTAATTGCTCACAAAATACTTATTAGCTTAATCAAACATGCATTGGCCATTATAATAGATTCGTTCTTTGGACCAATAAAATACATCCACCCCCTCATATTTTTTTTCATCTAATTGTTCTTTTAATGATTGTTCTATCTTAGAAAAATCACATAAATAACAAGTAAGGTTGTGACAACTAATTTAAGATACCATATTTTTTCAGGAGAAGAAATAGACATAGCCTCTTGATACATTTCTTATGCAACAATTCCTTCCTTCAGGAGATTATTTTGAAATAAGACTTCTTGAAAATCAAGAGCTCAAATTTATTCTTACATATATTCTTCTTTTATTGGCTTCTTGGAGTGAGGTAGGTTTGACCAAGGAGAAAATGTAGCTTCGGTGCAATGAAGATCATGGCCACTTACCATGTCATTTGTGGCAACAAATAATGTTGCAACCTCATCATATTCACTTTGATGAGATTGTTGTTACGTATGTTCTTCTTCATGATGCCCCATGATAAATGGTGGTTTCTAGAAGTCATGTAGAATAATATATTTCTCTGTGTACTTGTTATCCTTCATCTTTGATATTAGTGGGATGAGCTTCTTCACAATAAAATTTAGCAATAGATACTTCTTAAAATTCTATATAACTACTCTCCAAAGTATACTTAGCTTTAGAAGGAGGAAAGCTACAACAACATCTTAACATTGTTCAACTTCTTGAAGTTGTTCGATGAGGAAAATGATTTGACTCCTTAACTCCTCATACTTATAATGTCTTTGAAGTTCCTTGACCTCTTCTTGAAGAAATTGGATCACAACCAAAATTTCATTACACCATTCTTCAAATAGATTTGATTACTTAAACAAGAGGAATAATTCATAAGATTTTTTTTTAATCCTAGATTTTTCCAATGTGCAATCACAAAAAAGTGTGGAGTTGCTAGGTGAATTATGTTGCCTTCGTAGAATTATAATGTAACTTGTAACCCTAGAGTAATTTTTTTTTTGGTAGCACCACATTTCACCTCCTTTACAAAGATGAACAATTGTTTCTTGATCATTCTATCCAAGAATAAATTATCTCCCTAGAAACTAAGCCATTTGGGATGTTATCTCTCGAGATGTTCATCTTCGGATAGGAATGATACTAGGGCATACACAATCCACTTTAGGTCTCATTTTGGCTCTTGTACCAAAGGGGTTAACCCTCTCTAAACCTCAGATGGAACTACCCACTATCACCTCTACAAATTGCAATGCCTTTTCTCTATATCAAATTTGGATTTTACAGATTTCATTGAAGCTCTTATACTTTAGGTTTTGCAATGAGCTTAAAAAGGGAAAAAAATGGTTATTGAAGTATTGGTCATAAAATAGGGGGTAAGAGAGAAAAGGGCCCAATTTTTCAAGAAAATAAAGAAACATAAAACTTCTTGGAAACCCTTCCCACAAGACACCCTTATCCCAAATTACAAGGCATTTATCAAACACTAGTGGGATATGCAAAAGATTTAAAAGAAAACTTAGATATAAAAATTTCAAGGAGGGTGGAAAACCCATTCATTCATAATTAATCTCATACATAAATAGATCTATGAAATCTGGAGAGGGTGGAAGTCTATCTATTCACAAATATTGGAGAGGAATATGTGTTGGGATCTCCAAGGAATAGTCCAACCATGCATGAAATTTTATTACAATAGAAAATTTCCAATTGATTAAAGGGTTAATTTATTTGAATCCTCCATAAAAACGCTTTCATGAGTTTTTATAATTCTCATAGACACAAAAATACATGGGAAAGGGGGAGAGCCACAAAATGCCTTCAATACATTGCATCAACTAGATAAAGAATATATCAACACTACAAGGAAAACACCTTCTTGCAAAGTTTTCTATGGAACCTCTCTAAAAAAATTATCCCTTAGTTGTTTATAGTGGAGGTTGTTAGTGGAGGCGAGAATACCAAGGTTTTTGTGAAGGTTTTCTTTTTTGGTGCGCATTTCAAGAATATACGCACCAGTGCACATCAAAACATACCGCACCAGTGCTAAAATGTTCAAACACATCGGCACTATTCATAGCAGAGGTTGTTAGCTGACGCAAGTGGTCAGAATTTTTTGCAGCCAATCTTGTTCAGTGTGCCTATACATTACATCCACCCTAGTGCTCAACTAAAACATAACACACTAGTGCGTAGATGTTCAAACACACCATCATAAGTTATAAAAGATAACAAGAATTGATCAAAGTGCATCGGTACCATTAAATATTATATAATAGTGTGTATAAATTGTTTGATGGTGCACTGTGGTATGGGTAAATAAAAATAAATTACTAGACCAATTTTCATTGTGATACCTCATCCAGTGATCCAGGAGGATCTGGAACACTCACAAAGGTCTAGGAGGATCTGGAAAGCTCACAGAGGTCTAGAAGGATTCATAAATTCTCAAAATTAAATCATCCCAAATTATCTCGAAAGTGTCATCAATGCATAGATCTTGACGATAACTTTCCAACTGCGCAAAAATCACCTCAAATAGAGTTCGTATGCAAAAGTTATGGATGGTCAAAGTTTGGGTCTAACCAGGGAAAAAAGGCAAAAGTCAATAGGGTCAAAGGTGACATGTGTCACCACTGCAAGGGTGACACATGGCGCAATCGTACATGATGTACAGTGATGACGTGGTGACCTCATATGGTGACACATGGAATGCAGGTGATGTGGCATGACAAGTTGGCAAGGTGACTTGGAAATCCGTACATACAGTTGGCACCAGTTATTGATTGACACATGGCATAGGGAAGCTAATAAGAAACTGTGACGTGGAATTCCCTCATTGGCCTATTATGGTTAATGGTTATCAACCCATGAACTCCCAAGACCTTACCCAAGCTCCATTACCATTGCACCACACATATGTTTCTTAACCATATGTGTTGGCAATAATATTTAACCTTGGTTAAAGGTTTATCCGATGGAGAAAAGGGTCGAGGGTATATCCCTCGACCCATTGTCTGAGGTTATATGTATTTCAATACGACCACACCTATATTCACATGGAGGGGTATTAAAAAACTTGGTTATAAACCATATATATACCATATATTATAACAAAGCACTCACTGCCAACAATGGAGGGGGTCGTGCAGGATGGAACTTGTGACCTCCCCAATACAGTGCCATGCCTTAGCCATTGCACCAAAGGCGCCTCTTGTTAAGGCATGCCCACTAACTTATACTTGACCCCTACCTAAAATTATCGATGGAGTTTAAGGGGCCCACTCTCTATTTAATGGCACGTGGACCAAGACATATAATCATTATTATGCAAAGTGCAATTTTTAAGTTCATGCCCAAAGGTAATTATACTTGGAGGTTGCACCATAAAGCATGCCATCGGGTTTTGACACAGAATTTTATGAACTTTATACTCATTTTTATCCAAATTTCGCAAGGAAATCAATGGCATACTTTGTTTTCGAGTTTTAGAAACGTGTAAAATGATCATTGTAAAACACAAGGATTTGAGCATTAATAAAGAGGTCTCTATTGGAAGCGGACCTAGAGACATAGCCCAAATTGGGTGAACTCCATTATCAAACTTATGTTTGTGAATTCAATATTGTTGTTCTAGTTCCACTCAATTATTTGCAAGTTGTTTATCATTACAGTGTATTTGGATAGATAAGTATTTCACATGTAAATTGCAAATGGTCAAATGATCATTTTTATTTCGAAGATCGAGTAGATGTTATTATGTTTTTAAAGATTAATAAGAATCTACGGATTTTTTGGATCAAGCTGGTATTAGAGCAGGTTTGACAAGTTTTTGTGAGTGACTGCTTACAAGGTCTAAATCCATGCGAGAAGAAGGCAAACTGATCCAAATTTTAGGGGGTATATGGTCTAAATTTGGATGCAAAAGTCATAAATCTATAAAGCTAATAGATTTCCCATGTGGATCAAGGATATTCCCACCTCATCATTAATTAATTTGGCTAACAGGTTGCCCATATGGGTCAAAGAGTCCCACCTCTCGATTATTGTATTGGGTTTTATTTTCCAATACTTAGTTAGTTGGGTAGTTAGACCTATTATTATAATAATAGAGACTCATTTAATGAGTTCTTTCCATTATTGTATTGGGTCTTATTTTCCACTACTTAGTTATTTGGGTAGTTAGATCTATTATACTAATAATAGACACTCATTTAATGAAATCTTTTTTACTTTGTCCAATGGACCATTTTGTAATGCTATATAAAGGCCTAACAAGCCTCCTCATAATATCAAGTTACTCATTTTGGCTTCTCTCATATTTTCTACTATTGATTGTGAGATTAATTAGCTTTGGGTGATTTACTAGTAATTAGTTTTAGAGGTGAGGATCCTCTTTGAGCCTCACCTCCCGAGTACTTCATTTAAATGTTTTTTTCCATGCTTATTTTGATGAAATATTGGCATGTCTAAGCTCCTCCTCTCTTGGCATTCAAGCCATCCAGATCTCATCCCCCGAGATCCGGACCAGTGGTATCAGAGTGGGTACACTCTCCATCGGGATAAGGTTTTGAAGCATGTTGGGGGTTCAAACATTTGCAACAATCACCAACCTCCTTTTGGTACTATCAGAATCAATTTTTTGGACCATACACTGTAAGAATCATAGTTGGTCCACATGCACTACAGGGCGTTTTTTTTAACCCTCGAATTTTTGTTCGCCATTACAAGGAGAACCATACATGGATTCACTACATCCATACATGGATTCACTACATCTATACATGGGTCCACTACATTCATTGGTTTGCAACATTTTCAACAAATTTGAAGGGTGTCCATGTTTTCCATGGAGGTTCCACAACCTCTACAACAACCCATGCTACTCTACAAACCCTTGGCATCCTTTGTATCCCTCTACACTCATCCAACTTCAAAGAGGTGTTGCGACCTCTACACAAAATTTCAGAGGCTCTACCATAGCTCATTGGAAATATATCTTCAATATCTTAAATGGGTATTTCATGAAATCTCATTTGGATTCTTGGTTTGAGAGATATCATCGATTGAATCTCAACATGTATTTGACCCAACGAGGCCATGCATGCCACCATCTTCAACGGTCATTTTCTCCTTTCTAAGGAAACTACAGAAGAAGTTACACATATGTCTAGAAACATATTTTCAAGATCTCAAATGGGTATTTCGCGGAATTTCACTTTGTTGTCTGGTTTATGAGATATATTTTTTTGAAGCAACACATGTTTGTAACCAGCGTGGTCATGCACCCTTCAAATTTGGCATTGTTTTTCTCACTCCATGGGCCACCGCAGAACAAGTTCCATATACCGATGGAAATATATCTCCAGTAGCTCAAATGGGTCTTCGACAAAATTGGATTTCATCACCTGTAGAATAAGTTATGAATAAATTTGTAGAAGGAGATTCAAAGCCTCCAAAGTCATGAGTTTTCCATTTTTATTAATTTAAACGGTTATGGGTCAACCACACAAAACCCTTCCCTTCATTGGGAATTAGAACATTCTACTCATGGGTCTCTTTGTAGCATGGGTGAAATGATGGGGACCATCATTTTCTAAGATCGGAAGAGC
>CBVK0100852867.1:0-10497 GCA_900067695.1 Picea abies
TGTGTTTGTTATTTCTTTATTCATATGCTTATGATTTTAGTTTGTACTAGTTTAATTCTTGCTTATAGTTTTGTTGTTCTTTCTCTAACTCTTTCCTCTACAGCTGTCATGTTCAGCAAGACCCAACTGGGCATGTAAGCACCTCTTATTTGCTCACCAAGATGATGAAGAGGGTGCAAACAATATTCTATTCCTTATATGATGTTTTTCAAAATCTAATCCAAGATTCTGATACACACACACACACACACATATAATCTTGTGGCTCACTTCTTAATTCTCAATAGTCATTAAGGTTGTGACTTTGTTTTCTTGATAGAGTCTTCACACAGTTCCACCACAGGGAACTCCTTCATCATGCAACTTCCTTATTGCATATCCATCACTATTTGTGATGGCCTCAACCTCGAGTTATCTTCCATAGTTTACCAAATATCCCATAAGGAATATAAACATGCATCTTTGTCATGTACCCAAATTATGTATCCATACATATTCTGGTTTTGTTAACTTACATCATACATGTGCATCACTTTCACGTTTAATATCATTCACACCTAACTGGTATTACTATCAGGATTCATATTAGGAAGCTCCATAATGCATTAAACCCATGTACTCAAGCATAATTAAACACAGATAAGTATTCATCATGCTAGCTTATTACTTTCATTTTTTCCATGTCATTCACACACATGGACATATCCGACTTCTATATCCTTTTCCCAAGGATATTCCAATCATCTTTATGATCATGTATACACATTCGTGTATAAGTACGTGCATCTCTTGCACCTTTTTAGCTCATGCATTCACTTGATGGTTTAATTTCATCATTAGTGTCCTTTAGTTTGAGATTTCAGTCACTTACATGACTAATCTCATAGTCATATCTCGTATTGATGTTGCCTTCTCTCAAGAAAATAAAAAACTAGGGTCACTTTCCTCTTTATGCAACAATGTCTGGCAAGAAAACCTTCTTGCCTCAATGTCCATAGGGTTTTACCCGTCTCACTTTTCTCTAGTCCTCAGGAGTTATATACTCCAATTTTAATATAAAGAAGTAACTATAACTACCAGGGATCCTACCTGATCCTATCAGATTCCTTTAATCCCAAAAAGGTATTAACCATTATATAATCCACCATCATCAGTGCCTAAAGTTCCAACTGCCCATGCTTAGAAGTAGTGTTACAAACACCAGGTCATCCGTCCTTTGGGCTTCAACTGCTCTTGTTAGAACCCTGCCACCTTCCACTATCCACATTCAAATCTTATTATAAATGTTAATTATCATATCACTACTCCAGTAAGAGTAGTTATCACTTGGACAAAGGGCTAAATAAATTCTTCTGCTGAAATTCAACAAGAATTCCCAAAAGAACAGGTTCAATCTGCAGGCCTTCTCCTCAAGGAGTAAATGCAGATAAAAATACCTCCTTACACGACTCGTACATGAGCCCAAGCAGGCAAAGTGTTGTAACCATTCTCTGATACCAATTTGTAACACACCCACGACAGGGCATAATTTGTTTTGATTTTCTTAAAGGACAAATTCTCCATTCATGGTTTCTAATTTGGAAATTCAGGGAACTAGTTTGACCTCTCGGTCAAGGATCTCTGATTCTGAAGCCAAATGACTCTCTGAGACCCTGATGGTATCGCTCTGTAATTAGACACAGACCCTTACAAGTTCTGGGTGTAGGTCTAATGGTACCCGTGAGCTTCCCTTCACGCTTGGGGAATCTTTAAGTTTGGGCACTAGCCTCTTTTCTGATAATCCCCTCCTTGAGGTTAACTTGGGCAATAACCTCACGCAAACACACAATTGTGGGCACGACCAAAGGCGTTTTGAAACCAAACTACCTTTCAGCCCGCAATTCTCCTCGAGCCTCCACGTGTCCTTTCTTCAAAACCGTGGTTTGGATTGCGGCCCACCTTCAAATTTTTAAATTTCTCGCATCTTCGATCCCTGCAATGCTACCAGACTGTCGATATCATGATATTGATGGTGCCTTTGAACTGACAGACCAGATCTATCCCTTTCAAATATGTGGATTAGATATGTCCTCTTTCAAATCAACGACTGTGATTTGTTTTGGAATTCCAGACTTCAGAATTCTCAAGTCTCAAACTTTCCTTTCTTTTGTACGTCAATATTCTGGAGTTGATGATTTGTAGACACCTATCCTTCTCAATCAACAGTTCTACCTCTGCTTCGAGGGTTTTAACTTTCAACTAGATCAACAGTCCTGCGGCCCTTTTCTCGATCAATAGTCAAGATTTCCTTCGGGTCTCTGGACTTCTCATATCTCAAATCTCAAACTTCATTTCCCCTTGAAGTAAGTGAATTCCTACCACGTGTCCACTTGAATTGGACGGTTGAGGCTTGCTTAAGGTATTTACCCAAAATCTACAAATTTACGCCACGTCTTTTCTGGATCAGACGGTCCAGATTCACCTTGGACAATCCGATGTTTGAGATTTACTTCGGACGATCTGACAACTGAGATCTACTTTGGATGATCAGACGGTTGAGATTTACTTTGGCTCTCCGGCTCTCCGGACTTCAGGAGTCTCAAATATCAACTGAAAACTCTCGAATAGATTTCTCCGGAGTCCATAATCTGTTGCCATGCATCCCTCTGGATCTGGCAGTATAGATTCACTTTGGGTCTTCGGGGTTCAGGAATCTCCATTCTCAACTGAAAACCTGGTGTGATTCACCTGGAGCTCATGATCTATTAACCCGTTTCCTCTCTAAATAAACGAACCTTATATCCTTCGGGACTTCAACCTTCGGAGATCTCAGATCTCAGTTTTCCTCACTCTTTGTTTCTCCCAGAATGGTTTTACCCAGAGTCCACGATCTGGTGACATGTGTCCTCCCGCAGATCGATGGTTCCCAGTTGCTTTGATTATTCGGGCTTTTGCAATTTCAAACTCTTATTCATCACCTTCTCCCAGAGTGTTTTCACCCGAAGTTCGTGATCGGTCACCACGTGCCCACTAGATTTGATGGCCCAGATTCTCTTCAAGTCTTCAGTTTGCTTTCACCCAAGGACAACAAATCTCTACCATGTATCCCTTTCGATCTGATGGTTGAGATTCACTTCAGCTCTCCGGCTCTCTAGGCTTCGGGAGTTTCAACTCTCAACTGAAACTCTCTCAAAGTGATTTCTCTGGAGTTACTGATCTGCTGATACGTGTCTCCTAGTGATCAATGGTCAGGATCTACTTTAGGTATTAAACGATTCCGCTCTCTCCTTGACCACAAGCTCTCGATCAGGAGTTGTAAATATTGTGCCACTTGTCCCTCTTGGCAATGAACATTCCCAATTCACTTCGGGACTTCGGGACCTTGTCCAGTCAACCCTCCCATGCACAAAAATGTTAAAACTCGTGCAATTTACCTTAGATTGGATGACTAATTTCCCTTTGTGCTCATATTTGATGGTTAGGATCTGTTCCTTCCCAGCACTTCTCCTCTGCTTCCCTGGACGTTGATCTAATGGTCCAGGCTTCTCCCCACAACCGATATGATGGCTACTGTCACTCCTCCTCCTGATCTTTTGAATTCTTTTGACTTGGAAGAGTTTGGTAAATGTTCAAAGGCCTCAACCTTCATTCCTGTGAGTCCGACTATCTTGGGTCTCATCGACACTTCTGAAAAGTGATATCCCTTCTGAGCTTGATATCTTTGGGGATTTCAATTTCCCACACAGTCCTTGCATTTCAGGGATCTCATCAAACTCAGATCGAAGGTCGACGATGATCGATGGTTCACAGTAATTGTGGGGTCCCACCTCCGCAATCTGAGAAGTTCTCATTCGACTCTAGTCTAATCCTAGTCGTTGATATTCCATCCCCAACGAGATCAACGACGTGGGTTGATTACGGGACGTGAACTAGCAGGTCTGCTAAATTCACCATCTCACTTCGCAATGATTCCCAACTGTTGATTAAATCAAAAGGCTGGTGTTTAATTCAGTAACTCCAGTGAGTATTTGAGTCAATATGACGACTAGGATGTCCTCTCCTCTCATTAAATGGCTCGCATCCATCTCCGCTGTCAGATTCTTAAGTCATGGGTAGTTCTGGTAAGTTGACTATTGCCTACTGCCTAGATATGATGGTTGGGATGGTTCTTGGGCATCCTCATATCTAAGGCTCAGAGTTAAATTTGGGACTTCGAGGATTTTAACTCCCTTACGAAGAACTCGCTCAGTTCTCCGAACTCACGAAGTCCGAATAAATCTAGGGTTAAATCCCATGCTCTTTCCCGTACCCAACTGTCACAACAGACCGTAGCTTCTTCTGAACAGATTTCGTTCGTTCATCTTCCAAACAAGGGACCTTCCCTTTCGGTACTTCAACCTCGTTGTTCTTTCTGAGCTTCGTTAGCTCTGAAAGGCTTAAGAGATTTGCACTCTTTCTCTTGAACTTAAATATTGGGAGAATCCTTCCACGCACTCCTTACGCTCATTCTTTAACTCTAGAACTTAAGTGTTTATCGGTCTTTGCCTGCCTTGCAGATATCCTGTGCATATGTGCACTATCTCTCCTGATATTTAACAAACTCCCTCCTCCAAGGGACTCAAAACGACTAGGAGTGTCGACATGCGTACGCGAAATTGTGCCCAAGGTCGACGAACTCACAGTTCGTGGATCTAGATTAAGCCACCACATGGCACAAGCATTTACGAATACAAAACATGTCCAATCCATACTTGCTTAAATACATAATTAAAATGATAATAAAGAGATACAGTATAACCATTAATAAAACATACACATCCCCGGGTCACTCACAGTATATCCCATTTCATTACGTAATTACAACTTAGTTTCACAGGGTATGAGAATACTTATCTATTACAAGTTTTATCCAACCAACTAACTGTGGGTGTGCGCCTTTCCACCCAACTATAGGCTCATAGGCATTCATCCTTAGCACTCTGGCCACCCATGTGCCAAGCCATGATATCACTAGGGAATTTACGCCATCTCTCAGAGAAACTCTCTCTGTCACAGTGACCCTGCGAGGTTTATTAGATGCTTCCTCAACATCAAGCTCACCTTCAGGTCCTTCAGGCCGTGTTCTCGACACTTCCTTTGGGTTCACACATCTACCTTACGATCTTGTGCTCTCATTCCCCATCTCGTATCTCCTCTCTTGCTGTGTGTTTGTATGTATCTTACCTTCCCTCCTTTGGAAGGTTTCCGACCTGTCCTGTTCCTTCTATCAGAAGAGAGCTCGGGTCTGCAGGTTTCTGTGGTTCTTCGGGCTGACATCCTGTAGCTATACCATGCTTCCATTCATGGGGGTGGTTGATAATTCAACCATTGGTCCTTTCTTCATTAAATGATTTCTTTACTCTATAGATATCATGGCTCATACTTCAAGGCTTCACCCCCCAATAGTCATTTATGGGCAATTTAACAATAATACATTTACATTGTCCACATGCCTTAGCACGGTAATCCTATTTTATGATTAATTACAAGCTGGGGGAAACATGGGTGTTACATGTATCTAGAGGAATTAGAAACTAAGAGGAATTGTACTCTTATGACACAGGGTCGATTCTAACCGCTACCACTATAACCTCCAAGTGTACCCATGCGGTCTCACCTATAGTACACACAACTTTGCAAGGTTCAAACCAACAATGTCACAATGAGTGCCTTAACAGTGCACTCTATCACCAAGGACTTCCTTAAAAATTTTGTCATCTACTTAAACCACAATAATCATTTGATTTTCTCCCACTGTCTTGATGTAGATATTACTATCAACAATTCCTCTTTTAAAGTCTTATTGTTGTTGATATTTGTCAAGTCTTGAATACCAAGCTCTGGAAGCTTGTTTTAACCCATATAATGCTTTCTTCAATTTGCATACATGATCCTTATTTTCTGATAATAAGAATCCTTCTGGTTGTTCAATGTATACTCCTTCCTATAAATTTTCATTGAGAAAGACAAACTTAACATCCATTTGATAGACTTTGAATTTCTTGAAACATGCAAATGCCCAAAACATTATGATATCTTCTAGCCTTGCAACTGAGGCAAAGATTTTTTCGAAATCAATACCTTCAACTTGAGTATAGCCTTTACAAACCAATATTGTTTTATTTCCTATTACTTGTCCATATTCATTCAACTTGTTCTTGAAAACCCACTTGGTTCCAATCACATTTTTATCTTTTGGTCTTGGAACAAGTTCTCATGTCTCATTTTTCTCAATTTGTTTCAGCTTTTCTTCCATGGCATCAATCCAATGATTTTCTTTTCTAGCTTCTGTAAAGTTCTTACACCCTATTTTAGATAGAAAAGAGAAGTTTTCATGTTCTAGTGCACTTGCTTGTCTTCTTCTAGTCTGAACTCTCGTATCTTTATTACCAAGAATCAAATTTTCTAAACGATCATTTTAGAAAAATCTATATGGTGTCTTTGTATATTGACGTCCTGGTTCTTCTTCTTCTTCCTTGTAGCTTGGCTCCTCTGTTTCAACATGTGATTTCACCTTTTGATGCCCTCCCTCATCCACTTTCACATTGGCACTCTCTATGTTTTTTCCTAATGATTTATTGTAACATCGATAAGTCTTTCTTCTTGAAGAATAACCAAGAAAGATACCTTCATCATCTCTAGAGTCAAATTTTTCGAAATCTTCATCATCTCTCTTTATGTATCACCTTCTTCTGAAAGATTTGAAATAATTAACTGTTGTTGTTCTACCCTTCCATAATTCATAGGGTGTTTTTTTGTTGTTGACTCTGATTTTCCCTCTATTTGGAATGTAGACTGCGGTGTTGACTGTGTCTCTCAAAAACTTGTCTAGTAGATTAGCTTCATTCAACATTGTTCTAGAAATTTCTTGTACTGTTTGATTCTTCCTTTCGACCACTCCATTTTGTTGTGGAGTTCTTGTAGCTGAAAGATGTCTCTTTATTCCATGAAGCTCACAAAAATCTTCAAATTCATTTGGGATAAACTCACCTCTTCTGTCTGATCTCAAGCACTTGATTTTAAAATTAGTTTTATTTTCAACCAAGGATTTGAATGTTTTGAACTTCTCAAATGCTTTAGATGTTTTTTTTTAGAAATGTAACTCATGTCATTTTAGAGTAATCATCAATGAACAACATGAAGTATTTTTCACCTTGTAGACATTGTGTTCTTGTAGGCCCACACAGATCTGTGTGAATGAGTTTCAATAGTGACGTTGTTAAGTACTCCTTTGATTTGAAGCTTGCTATTGTCTGTTTCCCATGCTCACATTGCTTGTAAAGAGTGTTTGAATTTTTAACAATATTTGGCGTATCTCTGACTGCTTGTTTGATGCTGCCTTTTACTAGATTATCGAAGTTTATATGGTCCATTCTTCTATAACATAACTAGCTATCATATGTTTTTCCCATATAGAAATTTTCTCCCTTGATCTCATTGAGGATATATACATTATTTGAGGTTCTATATGCATTTGTCACTAATCTTTATGATCCTTTCTTCTTTATCTCACATCCTTGAGAATCAAATGTGAGAGTGTGTTCATGATCACACATTTGAATGACACTGAGAATATTATGTTCCAAACCTTCAATATGTTTAAATCTCATTACTACAATCCTAGGTATCTTGTTATCTAATGATTTCCTAGCTGCAAATTAGATTAGAAACTCATAACAAAAATATATTGTTTAAATATTCAACTCAATAAATCTAGCAGAAGAAAAACATGGAAACCAAATCATGCACACATAAACACCAATAATTTTTAGTAGATATCCTTGGATGGAAAACCAATGCTAAGATGGTTTTATTATGATAAAATTAGGGCTCCCATAACAAGGATAAATGACCCATAGAGGGAAATACAACTGCAAACAAACTTGGCAAAGTTTTTCCACTGTACAACCTGGATTTGACACGTTTTTCAAGGTGTACATGTCTTCCTTAATTAAACAGGTGTATACATGTCTGTCTCCACTAATGCTCATGTGCACGACCTCGAGGACTGTACGAAAAAATCTATATGGTGAAGCCCTTTTTTGTGGCTTCACTTTACTGAAACCCACTTGCGAATGTATATGTTCTCTCTTCTCCTTGACCTGATCTCTAGATGAAATTCCTTCTCAACCCATCCAAGATCTATGTGAATCATAGTCCTTCGTGATCTAACCCTTTGATAAAAACTTATTCTCTTCTCTTTGTTAAGTCATGTCAAGTGTCTTCTCCTTTACCCTAACATTTCTTTTATAATCTTGAGTTATAACTTAAGCCTAATCTCCAAAGTGATTGATGGTTGAGATTACTTATCACTTCACTTGAGATCAATGGCTAAGATTAAATGTTAATTAATTTTATCATTTCCTTAATTAACTCAACCAATTAATAAAAACACTTTACTTTAATAATTCATTTAATTAAAGTAAAGTTGAGGATAGAAGGCTTTGGACTAAGCAGAATTGTACTCTTATGATACATGGTCGATTCCAACCGCTACCACTATAACCTCCAGGTGTACCCATGCGGTCCCATGTGCAATACACACAACTTTGCAAGGTTCAGACCAACAATGTCACAATGAGTGCCTTAATAATGCACTCTATTGCCAAGGACTTCCTTAAACATTTTGTCATCTACTTAAACCACAATAATCAATTGATTTTCTCCCACTGTCTTGATGTAGATATTACTATCAACAATTCCTCTTTTAAAGTCTTATTTTTGTTGATATTTGTCAAGTTTTGAATACCAAGCTCTGGAAGCATTTTTTATCCCATAGAGTGCTTTCTTCAATCTGCATACATGATCCTTATTTTATGATAATAAGAATCCTTCTGGTTGTTCAATGTATACTTCTTCCTCTAAATTTTCATTGAGAAAGACAAATTTAACATCCATTTGATAGACTTTGAATTTCTTGAAACATGCAAATGTCAAAATCATTATGATATCTTCTAGTCTTGCAATTGAGGAAAAGGTTTCTTCGAAATCAATACCTTCAACTTGAGCATAACCTTTACAAACCAATATTGTTTTATTTCTTATTACTTGTCCATATTCATTCAACTTGTTCCTAAAAACCCACTTGGTGCCAATCACATTTTTATATTTTGGTCTCGGAACAAGTTCTCAGGTCTCATTCTTCTCAATTTGATTCAGATTTTCTTCCATGGCATCAATCCAATGATTTTTTTTCTAGCTTCTTAAAGTTATTACTCTCTATTTTAGATATCAAAGAGAAGTTTGCATGTTCTAGTACACTTTCTAGTCTTCCTCTAGTCTAAACTCTCGTATCTTTATTACCAAGAATTAAATTTTCTAAATGATTCTTTCAGACAAATCTATATGGTTTCTTTGTATCTTGACGTTCTTCTACTTCTTCTTATTCTTCTTCTTCCTTGTAGCTTGGCTCCTCTATTTCAACATGTGATTTCACCTTTTGATTCCCTCCTTCATCCACTTTCACATTGGCACTCTCTATGATTTTTCCTAATTCTCTATTTTAACATCGATAAGTCTTGCTTCTTGAAGAATAACCAGGAAAGATACCTTCATCAACTCTAGTGTAATTTTTTTTGAAATCCTCATCATTTGTCTTTATGTAGCACTTTCTTTCGAAAGATTTGAAATATTTAACTGTTGTTGGTCTACCCTTCCATAATTCATAAGGTGTTTTTTTTGTTGTTGACTCTGATTTTCCCTCTATTCAGATTGCAGACTGTGGTGTTGACTGTTTCTCTCCAAAACTTGTCTAGTAGATTAGCTTCATTCAACATTGTTCTATCCATTTCTTGTACAGTTCGATTCTTCCTTTCGACCACTTCATTTTGTTGTGGAGTTCTTGCAGCTGAAAGCTGTCTCTTTATTCCATGAAGCTCACAAAAATATTCAAATTCGTTTGAGATAAACTCACCTCCTCTGTTTGATCTCAAGCACTTGATTTTCAAGTTAGTTTTGTTTTCAACCAAGGATTGGAATGTTTTGAACTTCTCAAATGATTCAGATTTTTTTTTAGAAATGTAACCCATGTCATTTTAGAGTAATCATCAATGAGAAACATGAAGTATTTTTCACCTTGTAGGATTTGTGTTCTTGTAGGCCCACAAAGATCTGTGTGAATGAGTTTCAATAGCTTCGCTGTTATGTACTCTTTTGATTTGAATCTTGCTATTGTTTGTTTCCCATGCCGACATTGCTTGTAAAGAGTGTTTGAAGGTTTAACAATATTTGGCATATCTCTCACTGCTTGTTTGATGTTGATTTTTACTAGATTATCAAATTTTTTATTGTCCTTTCTTCTATGCCATAACTAGCTCTCATATGTTTGTCTCATATAGAAATTTTCTCCCTTGATATCATTGAGGATATATACATTATTTGAGGTTCTATATGCACTTGTCACTAATATTTCTGATCCTTTCTTCCTTATCTCACATGTGACTTGAAGTCGCGGCCGCACTGACCCTATAGTGAGTCGTA